>OX439144.1:12164093-12286093 GCA_949318255.1 Pollenia labialis | reverse complement strand
CCGGATTTGAACATTTTTTTTTTATAAGTACCCAGAATATATATACTAAATAGGGTGTAGGATCAATATTGTAGAAATTACAAACGGAATGTCAAAGTTATATATACCCCCTTTACCTTCGGTGAAGGGTATAAAAAGAGTAATTTTTGGGATTTTCAGTACTTTGGTTATAACTCAGCCATTTTTTAACCAATTTGAGAGATTTATATACCAACGTGTTTAAAATGAAATTTACAATTTACTTGGGTTACAAAACGTTGACTCGGAAAGATCTATGGTTCCCGAAAATGGGTATTTAACAAAAATAATTTTATTTCGTATCTGAACGGATTTTTCCGAAATTTTTAGAAAATATTTTCTACTAAAGATTTCCGATCTTTTGATATATAAGGCGCAACCATAGGTCATATGACAGTCCAAAAATTCAGGTTTTTATACAATTTTTGATATTTGTTGTACGGGAGGTACCTCGCCCACTGCTCCAATCCCGCCCACATTTTGTGGAATGGTGTGTATTGATAGCCTAAATGTTTGTACCTAATTTGGAATCTTTGGCTCTTGCCGTTTTCCAGATATACAGAAAAAAGTAATAAAAATACAACATCAAGGGATTTTGGGAAACATTTTGGACCCCTTCATAAAAAGTAATAAAACCAGATAGAATCAGACTCTGTCCGCACTGGTCACGGGAAACAAATTACTCGCAGGGTGGCATTAGCATTTCAAAAATATTTCGGGCACTACGGCTGTTCTTCACAAAGTGCGTTCTGGACGTCGAATTACGAATAAGAAATAACCAGCGTGTAATCCGCACCAAATTGTATATTTTTCTCATGTAATGGAGTTTGTAGGTCTTAAGCCTTAAGTTATCGACTAGTTATTTCACTTCTAGTTGACATACAAATGTCCTCTCTCGAAAAAGAGCTTTTAACGAATTCGATCAAAAAAAAACCTAGAATGGTTAAATTTTGTATTCGATTAGATGAACGGCTTTGACTGAAAGTTATTCTAAAACGTTAATTTTTGAGGATTAAATATTCTGGGTTCTCACTTTAAAAGTTTTCTTTCAGAAACTTACATTTTATTGGTTAGAGGGAAAGAGAACATATTATTCTTCTCACCCCTCTCATCAATCAACTCATGGCGTTTTCTTTCCAAGTAATATTCTACATTTATTCTGCCTTTTATAATTCTTTGTGCTATTTTCTGAAAAATATTTGTTGTTCTTTTCCCATGATGTTCCCATAAAAAAGAAAACATCACTAATTTTCATTCAAGAAGCGTGAGTGCAGTTTGTTTTGTTATTATAATAATTTGCTGTTTTCGCTATTCTCCAAACTCAAAAATTTGTTTGATTCGCTGGTAAAAGTTCAATAAGTTTAACAAATTACCGCCGGTAATTGTTTGTTTCAATTGCAAGTCAATTGGTGTCGCACAGTGGGAGATTTTGAAAATAAATGGAAATATTTGAAAAATGTAGTTGTAGTCGAATTTAAGTTTTGAGATCTACAGACTTATCATGAAGGCATTTAGGGTATTACAAAAATTACGAAGGTGGACATATAAGATGTCAAGGTGAAGGGAGATATGTCTTGATTTCAAAAACTAAAAACTTTTTTTATAATTGTAAAATATGTTAAAGACATCACTTTAATTGCCACCTCAAACCTTATTCCAATTGGACTAACCGCTAAGAAAATCTAGAATTATTTCCAAAATCTCCGACTTTATGTCGTTTCTAAGGTCAGTCGGTTTGTTTAGTTGACTGGCTACCAAAATGTTAATACAGTAGACTCGCGATAACAAAAACACCGCCTTACGTGAACACCGGCTAGCATGAACATAATTTTTTTTACACTGACTACTCTGTAGCGTGAACACAGTAAGAAAGCCCTATAACGTGAACAAATGTAAAATTCATAGAACATAGAAAACGTTGTTTTCTTTTGAACATTTTTATGCAATCACTACTTTTTTAAAAACTGAGAATCCCCGTAAATATTGCTTATAAATATATTCTGGCATTTTGTGTAACGCGAGCTGTTGATTTGCTTATTTTGTTTTTAGTTTAATATAAAGTGTGTCGTGAAAAATGTCGCAAAAACTACCAAATTTTTTAGCTTTAAAGGAAAAAGTGGATGTAATAGAAAAAATAAAAAGAGGTCTCCGAGAAAAGGCGGTGTTCAGCTTTTTGCAAAAAAAGAAAATCCAAAAAAAGATAACCCATTTTTTAAAATAATTTTAATGTAAATTGTTTTTCTTAACAAAGCAAATACGAATATGAATTAATGAATATAAATTAATAAAAAAAATATATGAATATGAGTTAAATATAAGTCTATTTTATTTTTAAGATGTAAAATATTACACCTTCGTAGACATGAACAACTTCGCAAACGTGAACACGCTTAGGTTTTAATAGTTCACATTACCGCGAGTCTACTGTACATACAAACATACATACATACATAGATATTGCGTGAGCCATATAAAAGTTGGGCTCTGCGATTTTGCTGTCTGATGGTATGAATACATCGGCGATCTGGTCCATCAACATGTTAACGCTACGTGACACAACAACACCACAGCATGGGTAAGCCCGAGCATCTGTCTCTGGCATCTGCATATACACCTGCTGCATTCCCCCCAAGTAGGGATGCCAATCCCGAAAATCCCGGGATTTAAATTTGTTAATCCCGGGATTTTGTCAATCTCGAAATTGTTAACTTAATTTTTTTGTTTTACCTTTTTTTATAAAAAAAAATTCATTATGACATTCCCCATGACAGGATAGGGAACACAATATTGATCTTTAATATTTATTTGATTAATTCTGTTAATACTGTCATTGAAAACGTAAGAAAGTATTTACACTTTGTTATTCTTTTCAAGCGTGTCCAATAATTATAAAGAAATTTTAACGTGAGAAGTGCTGAAAATAATTAAACAAGAAAATTTATTAAAGAAAAAAATGTTTTTGAAATGCACAAAACAATTCACTGGTGCACCAAATACAAAATTTAAACTTTACTCTTTACAGGGTTAAGATTATTAAAGTGTTTTCCGAGAGTTGACATCGAACCTACGGTAATTAATGGAGCGATTTCACAATATTAAGTAATGTATTTTATACACTACATAATTCCTCACGCAAGTAGTGGTGGTTATAAAAATGCGTTTTTGTTAAAATAAGATTTTAATGGTTAATTAAATAAATTGAATTTTTTAGTTAATTTCGAATTCAAATTTCAATTATTTATTTTAATTCATTTAATAAAATTTAAAAAATAAATCAACTTCTATGTTGCGTTGTATAATTAGAATATTAATTATTTTTTTTATTTAGCTTGAATGAACTGAGGTAATTGAATCAAATATAGATTTTATTGCAATTATTTTTTTATTGAATCAAGTAACACATTGTTTAAAATCGTACGTTGTTTTTTTTATCATAGTTTTTATTAAATTAGTCATTAAATAAGAAAAGTCACAATTTAAAATTTTTACAAATTTAAGTAATATTTAACTTTAAAATAATAAATTAATTATAAAACCTTCGTTTGTAAACTTCTTTTAAAGACGTTTTTTTTAAATAAATATCTATAAAAAGCATTTATCTCTTAATTTTCAAAAATCCCGATAACCCGTAAAATCCCGATAACCCGTAAAATCCCGGGATTAGGATTTTTTGTAATCCCGAATCCCGGGATTTGCGAAAACCAGTCCCGATTGGTATCCCTACCCCCAAGGTATTCTATAAAAAAATATCGAATCATAATTGAGAATATTGTCTCAGACGCAGCCACCAGAAATCCTGTACTGACAGCCTGGACCATATAATGGGCCTCTCCGTCGACAAATACAAGAGGCCGAATACTGTTGGAGGCTTTTTCGACATAAGATGTTTTACTTATGAGTACTGGAAGTAAGCAAACCTTCAGAAGAGGCGATAATGATTCAACTATAGACATTACGTTCGCCAGTAAAAACTGGTTACTAAGAAGCTTAAATGCTTTAAACCACCTTTAAAGCATCTTTTTTAAATAAAAAAAAAATGTAAATAATATTTTATTTACATGTAAATAATAAGTAAATAAGAATATCAATACCGCAAAAATAAATTGTCTAACATTTCCATACATAATAAGCTGATGTCTCATTAGGGAAAATATTTAATACAATTGAAAAATATTACTTTAAGAAACGTTCCTCACAATATCGAAACACATACCTATTTTATTTTAGAAAGTTTTAAGTTTAATCAAAATAATCTTTTTCATGTATTGTTGGTATTACCGAACCGATGAACTACTACTGAGCAGAACTCTCGGAAGAGCATAAAACACTGAATATTTTTTGTATTTTGTTGTATTTGCAACTGCATCATCTATCAAACTATCCATCCATCCATATACCTTCATATACATCAATGGTATATTTGCAACTCGGAGCATTTGTGGGTGGAGCATTTGTAAAGGCATTACAAAAATTATTGTTAACGAACGTCATTGGTTGCCCGGAATATAATGAATGAATTCATTATTCTTATTATTGTTTATTAAATAAGAGTCAAACAATGTTGAATGTTCGACATAAACAAAAAACACAAAGCAAAAAACCATAGTACCCTTGCAAATAGAAAAAGGAAGCAACAGCAAAAACAAACAAAAAACTCAAACAAACAAAAAAAAAAACAAGTAAGAGTGCTATTTTCGACTGTGCCGAATCTTATATACCCTTCACCATTGTGCGAGCAGAATACAGAGCAACTAGACAAAAACTAAATAATTCTTACATATACATATATAAACATTTATATATACTTGTATACATATATTTTAACAAAGTTAATTATTAAATAAAAAAAAAGTAATTTTTGGGGATTCAGTATTTCGGTTATAACTCAGCCATTTCTTAACCGATTTGACAGATTTATATACCGACGTGTTTAAGAAGAAATTTACCATTTACTTGAGATGTACAGACTTATCATGAGGGCATCTAGGGTATTACAGAAATTAAGAAGGTGGACATATAAGATATTAAGGTGAAGGGAGATATGTGTTGACTTCAAAAACTTAAAACTTTTTCAATAATTGTAAAATACGTTAAAGACATCACTTTAATTGCCACCTCAAATTTTATTCCAATCGGACTAACCGCTAAGAAAATCTAGAATTATTTCCAAAATCTCCGACTTTATGTCGTTTCTAAGGTCAGTCGGTTTATTTAGTTGACTGGCTACCAAAATGCTAATACATACATATGTACATACAAACATACATACATACATATTGCGTGAGCCATATAAAAGTTGGGCTCTGCGATTTTGCTGTCTGATTGTATGAATACATCGGCGATCTGGTCCACTTTGCTTTTCATATGGACCCAGAATATATATACTTTATAGGGTGTAGGATCAATATTGTAGAAATTACAAACGGAATGACAAAGTTATATACCTATACCCTTTCTACCTTCGGTGAAGGGTATAACAAAGCAGGAAAATACAAAAAATCATTAATTCATTTACACCCAACATACCGTGAAATCAAATAAATTCAACTATATTATTTCGCTTGTTTAACATTATGTTCCGTTTTTCACTCACCAATTGTTAAATGTATATGTATATGTGTTTGTAAGGGCTTGTGTGCGTGTGTGTGTATGTGTAAAGTTGGGCTGGAGTGTGTAAGAACTTCATTATCCCTAAAGGTCTCTGGTTAGCCATTTAGAAGGCCTTCTACAAAAACGTTCTAATGTTGTGAACTGATGCTATTTAAATTACAACGAAATCCCCTTAAACATTTGTTGTTAATTTAAATCCTACCAAACGGTGTCAAATCAAAAACTAAGATCTAAAAAAATACCTGACGTTGTCAAATCCAGCACGATTACCCGTTGTCAAATTGAGAATATTTACTGTTGCCCCGTTGCTTTATTTGTATACCCACACTGCAATAGTGGAGAGGGTATTATGCGTTTGTGCTGATGTGTGTAATACTAAAAAATATTGGTCCAAGACCCACCTTTAATACCGATCGATATAGAATCATGGTTTAAGGCTAGTATTACAATGTATTACGACATTGCAATCAATGACGTAGAATTAGAAAAAGCTCATCATGTAAAACCAAAAAAGCTTTTTTCTAAACCATTTTAGAAACTTATGTTTTCTTATCTCATCAAAGGTGTATTTTAACAAAGTTTATTGAAGGTGGTAACATTTTTATACAATTACAACAACAGCTAAAATCAATTAAGGAAATTTTCATGTTGTTTTTGTAAAAATTGTAAAACTGCTACCATCTGCTTGTTTATTATTATTTTGGATTGTACTTATGTATACCATCCGTGTAAACATGAAATATATGTATGTACTTGCAACAGATTTTATTGTTTTCTTTTAAGCACGAAGAGAATTTCATATTATTTTGAATCTACAAAGTAGTAACACATTTTATTACCGTGTAAACTAGCCTTTAGTGAAATTTGGAATGTGCGTTTTAATGGTCAGCGACTGCGCCTATTAAAACTGTTGAGAATAGATTCATTTTTTCTTATAAACCATTTTCCTGTGTTGGTGTTTAGATAACATTTGTCGAAATCTTTTTTTATATATTTTAAACAAGCTTTTAATGTCACAACTTATTAATGTTGGTATTGACAAAAAAATTGGCAACAAAAAAATAAATAAACTTTAACGATAGCTACTATGTCATGGCAAAACATTGTGCTGGTAGGTCCAGACCTGGGCGTAGGTCCCATATAATCCCACTCCGTAAAATCAATTAAAAACGAAAAAATCTTATATACTTATGTAACACTCATACAAAAAGTGAATTTAATACTTCTTACTTCCCAGATGCTTAAAGGCCTAACAAAAGGCTTCTATACTTTTTATTTTTACCGCTTAAATCCTTCACAAAGGAATAATAATACGGCTATTAACATTCTGCATTCTAGATGATGCCAGATGACTTCATCGTAAAACGATAGATTTAAAACAATTTTTGTACAATGTGCAGCATAAAATTAAATAAGCGAATCCTTTTTTCTTTTAAGAAACTACACAATAGACATTTTGAAAAAAAAAACGCATTCGATCACAAGTTAAAACGAAATTGTTAAAATTTTACTATTTAAAATGTATTATAAATCTTGTTATATATTTAGATATTTATTACCTCTAATGTATTTATAATTCTCCTTCGTACTAGTATGAGATCGTGTCTTAGCTTTTTACCCATTGACTTTTTATTTAACCCTATTAGATACAACTAGCTGACCCGGTCCGCGTTGCTGGTCCTAAGCAAACATTAGTGTTGTATTATCACACGATTTAGATAAATAGAAAAAGTAGGCGTGGTTAATTTTTCTTTCGACGAAAACTTAAAATGGATTAATACGAACATTTGAAAGAAAAATTAGTCAAATCGATAGAGCTGTTTTCTGATTTTAGGTAAATCAAAAAAAGCGGGCGGGGCAAAATTTTCTTTCCGTAAAAACCTAAGTTGGACCATGGCGATCATTTTAAAGAAAAAATCGGCCAAGCCGTTCTCAAATTATGCGCTTAATAGAAAAAGTGGGCGTGGTAATTTTTTCTTTCGATGAAAACGTAAACTGGATTAATAAGCACAGTTAAAAGAAAAATTTGTCAAATCGATGGAGCAGGTTTTTGATTTTAGGTAAATCGAAAAAAGTGGGCGGTGCAAAATTTTCTTTCCGTTAAAACCTAAGTTGGACCATGGCGATAATTTTAAAGAAAAAAATCGTCCAAATCGGTCAAGCCGTTCTCAATTTATGCGCTTAATAGAAAAAGTGGGCGTAAAAGTAGGCGTGGTAAATTTTTCTTTCGATGAAAACTTAAAATGGATTAATACGAACATTTGAAAGAAAAATTAGTCAACTCGATGGAACCGTTTTCTGATTTTAGGTAAATCGAAAAAAGTGGGCGGGGCAAAATTTTCTTTCCGTAAAAACCTAAGTTGGACC
The DNA here is from genome assembly GCA_949318255.1 of Pollenia labialis. Taxonomy (NCBI): domain Eukaryota; kingdom Metazoa; phylum Arthropoda; class Insecta; order Diptera; family Polleniidae; genus Pollenia; species Pollenia labialis. Next base: position 12,278,098 of record OX439144.1, on the reverse strand, counting down.
ATGGCGATAATTTTAAAGAAAAAATCGTTCGAATCGGTCAAGCCGTTCTCAAGTTATGGATTTTGCAACGCCCCTCCGCCCCCAGACCGAAAATTAAAAATCAGACGTTAATGTGTCACCCGCCTGAATATTCTGAAGATTCCCTGAAAATTTCATCAAAATCGGCCCAGCCGTTTTGGAGTCCATACGTTACATACACACATCCTATTTTATATATATAGAAGAAGAAGATATGAAAGTAATGTTTTTTAGAAGATATCTTTTCGTTACATAAAATTTAATTGATTGCATAGAAGCAATAACAAAAAAATAAAACGTCTTATGTATCAAGTTCTTGCCTTTAGCAGACAACCGGTAATCCAGTGCGCTAATGTCTTTTTTCGTTTTTTTTTTGACTTGCCTTAATTGGTGTAGGTTACATTATAAGAGAACACTTACATAATTATTAATTAAAAACGAGGTTTTTTCAATCTGTTTTGCCTTATTCTGTGTGAGTATGTTGAATCAAATCACATATATTTTCTGCAACCAATGTTTTGTAGCAGTTAGCCAATAAGACAGTTTTTCCGTTGTTTTGTTTAGTGTAACCCAGCGGGAAAACTCAGAAGATCTTCTTACTTCAGGCCTTTTTAAAGGCCTGCTTAAAATTTTTTTTTATTCAATTACTGTTCTTATCTAACTGCTAAAGAATGCCTCATAGAAGGCCTCGGTTCTTTGGTATAAAAGATGAGAAACACCCACCTTCCACACTCGCTTCTATGTGGAGGGAGTAGAGAAGGAGTAACATTTTTTGTATTGTTTTTTTGCACAAGCAAAATCAAAATAATTAATTTTTTTGATCCCGTTACCATTCTTATGTACCTGCTAAAGAAGCGAGAGTAGAAGGCCTACTCCGCAATCACAACGTGTGTAAAAAAGATATGAGTATAGAATGGAGCGAGCAGGCCTTGTACATGGGGTACAGAGGCCTTCTAGAAGGCAACCGAACTCCTTTTTTTTCCCCGCTGGGAATGTTCTGTTGTTGTTATACCCATACCACAATAGTGGAGAAGGTATTGTGCATTTCTGCTGATGTTTCCAACACCTGAAAACCTTTAAGTAAACCGATCGGCTCAGAATTGTTTTCTGAGTCGAATTAACGATGTCCGTCCGTCTGGCTGGCTGTTCATGTAAACCTTGTGCGCAAACTTGGAGATAATTTTACATAGCCCCCGAACAAGCTTATTTTCGCAATGAGTCCTTTGTGCCCATAAACCATCTTATGGTATGTTGTTATTAAGATAAAATGTGGTCCATAATTGTTTTATCGCAATCAAAATCATCTTACATATTTTATTGGAATAGGTCCATATTTGACCAAAGCTCCTATACAAATACTTCTCCCGAAAAAAACTTTTTATGCCAAGACTTGCGTATAAATGTTGGTATTAACATAAAAACTGACGATAATAACTTTTGCGATTACTACTATGTCATGTCATGTCTTGGTAGGTCTAAAATTAACCATAGGCCTCATATAAACACCTATCGTAAAGTCTCCTATAGATGAAGATATCTAAAAAATAATCACAACGAACTTTTACGTGAATCTTAACCTCGTAACATTATTGTATTCAGGCAGGTCTATGATCGCCCATGGGTCCTAAGTAGGGTACACTAGCAAATCTTGTTTTTATATACGAAGGTGTAGGTGTATCATATGGTCAGCCTAAGATGTATGTTTTTTTATTTATTTAACGAGGGGAATCATCGAAAGACTGCGGCACCTGTACTTATAATTTTCCCAATCTCTTCTGCTTTCTGTCGATCGTGCCTCAAGCGTGCGCAGTAGATCATGACATGTTCTGGATCTTCTTTATGATTCGAACATTTAGGACAGTATGGACTACTGTACAGGCCAAATCTGCACAGGTAGCTTCGATACCCTCCATGACCAGAAAGGAATTGCGTCAATTAGTAGTTTACCTCTCCATGTCTTTTGTGTAACCAGTTATGTATTTCCGGAATGAGTTTGAAAATCCATCTCCCCTTGAGGCTGACTTCCCACCTACTTTGACATTATCTAATATTTCTCTCTCTCAAGTTTATGTACGCTGTTGTTGGTGTTGAGGTTCTACTTATTTCGAATATTAAGGTTGTGCTGGGTGCCAGGTCATTGCGACATAGGCGGCAGTGAGGTGGCTAATAAGTAAGCGAGACAGGGCACAGAGATGGAGGATCCTAACTGTATATAGCTGGTTAGGCCTCCAATAGGCTTCTATTTTGGAAGGATCAAGGCACGGAGATGGAGGATCCTAACTGTATATAGCTCGTTAGGCCTCCAATAGGCTTCTATTTAGGAAGGATCAGGAAATGGATTCTAGGCGCGACCAATCGGGCTTGGGGAACCAAACGGACTGCCGGGTATCACGGACGCTGTGGCCGGTGCTTAGGAAGTCCGATTCAGAGTTGCTGCTGAGCAGGAGTAGGGTCTGCGTTAGGACCATGATAGGAATTATCACGGGCCACTGTATTATATGCAGGATGGCGGTGAGGATGGGATCCGACTTGTCGGATATGTGCGGGTTGTGTGAGGACCCGGAGGAGTTGGAGAAAGTTGAGCACAGTCTGTGCCACTGTCCCAGGCTACAGGACAGCAGGTTGAGGCTGCTGGGCAGCAGATTCCTGTGCGAATGAGGGGATATCACGGGTTGCGGACTCGAGGGTCTGATGGGATTCTTAATGGGGATGGCCTGGCTGCGCAACAGGAGACTGGGTGCTGGCCGCACGTAGGGCGAATTTGGTTGAGTAGGATTTCTCTCCGGTTTGGTCCGAAACTTTCTTTTCCTATCTATCGTTTTGTATGTGTCTTATGCTTTCGCTCTTTATTTCACCTACTTTCCATCTTTAGATATCTATCTATAAATAAGGGGTCACAATGGACCATATTGGTCCCTGAGTGAAGGAGCCCTCACACCAGTCTTTCTACCTACCTACATACCTATCTATTTTTCATCTCAGACCCCATAAGTTTATATAACCTGGCTCCTTGAGTAGTTCTAAGTCTATTAAGATATTTCCGTCTGTCCATCCATCTGTTGAAAACACGCTCACTTTCGCAAAGGACAAAAGAAAAGAAAAACAATGTTGGCGTCAATTTGGTATTAAAATTCAGCAAAATCGGTCTAGTAGGATGGGAGCTATGACTCCAAATGTGGAACCACCAAACTGAAAAATTGATAAGATTGTTATAAAAACTACATACATACATATTTATTTATTTATTTTTTTTTTTTTTAATTTCCTAAGCTTTTCCCGCGAAGCTTTATGCTTGTCTGCAGGAAAGAAACCAGAGTCTCTGGCGGGAATCGAACGGCGCTGATAGACTAGCTCGCTACCAGCTAGTCTACCGGGGCACTCATAAATAAATGTTGCTATACTGCAAGGATTTATATAAGATTAAACACAAATTTGTTTTATCTATCTTCTATCTTATATATCTATCTATCTATCTATATATATAAAAATGAAAAATGTTTGTGTGTTTGTGTGTTTGTTTGTTTGTTGGCTTATAGACTCCGAAACTACTGAACCGATTTTCTTGAAATTTTTACAGTAACATCACGTGAGCCCTAAAAATAAAATAGGCTACTTATTTTTTCGATAGGGGCAGGGGAATTGGTACCCCCCATAGGATGCCAATATTTATTATCGCATATCTTAAGAGCCGCTGGCGGCATTTTGCTGAACTTTTTGTAGTAGGATCTTCTGAGCCCCGAAATTGAAATAAAATAGCAGCGGGGGTATTTGAATCCCCCATAGGACGCCAATGTTTAACATCGCATATCTTAAGAACTGTTATAGTGAGAATGTTCAAACTTTGTGGAAGTCACTCTTATGGTATACTACACTTTTGAAAATAAAAATAAAGCGGGTAGGGGAGGGGGGGGGAAACCTCCCATAGGATGCATATATTAAATATCGCTTAACTGAAGAACTATTAAAGGGGGAGTCTTCAAACGTGGTTAAAGCTACAAGTATGGCAAACTATAAATTTCAGTATAAAAATGGGCGGGGTAAACAGGGGAGGAGCAGTACCCCTCATTAATTGAAATATTAATAAGAGCCACTGCACGCATTTTGTTGAACTTTTGGTAGTAGGATCTTCTGAGCCCCGAAATTGAAATAAAGAAGCAGCGGGGGAAGTGGTTTTCCCCATAGGACGCCAATGTTTACCATCGCATATCTTAAGAACTGTTATAGTGAGAATGTTCAAACTTTCTAGAAGTCACTCTTATGGTATACTACACTTATGAAAATAAAAATAAAGCGGGTAGGCGCAGGGGGGGAAATACCTCCCATAGGATGCATATATTAAATATCGCTTAACTGAAGAACTATTAAAGGGGGAGTCTTCAAACGTGGTTAAAGCTACTACTATGGCAAACTATAAATTTCAGTATAAAAATGGGCGGGGTAAACAGGGGAGGAGCAGTACCCCTCATAGATAGAAATATAAATAAGAGCCACTGCACGCATTTTGTTGAACTTTTGGTAGTAGGATCTTCTGAGCCCCGAAATTGAAATAAAGTAGCAGCGGGGGAAGTGGTTTTCCCCATAGGACGCCAATGTTTACCATCGCATATCTTAAGAACTGTAATAGTGAGAATGTTCAAACTTTCTAGAAGTCACTCTTATGGTATACTTCACTTTTGAAAATAAAAATAAAGCGGGTAGGTGCAGGGGGGGAAATACCTCCCATAGGATGCATACATTAAATATCGCTCAACTGAAGAACTATTAAAGGGAGAGTCTTCAAACGTGGTTAAAGCCACTATTATAGTAAACTATAAATTTCAATATAAAAATGTGCGGGGTAGACAGGGGAGCAGAAGTACCCCTCATAGAAGTCATATAAATAAGAGCAACTGCACGCATTTTGTTGAACTTTTGGTAGTAGGATCTTCTCAGCCCCAAAATTGGAATAAAATAGCAGCGGAGGAAGTGATGCCCATCATAGGACGCCAATGTTTAATATCGCATATCTTAAGAACTGTAATAGTGAGAATGTTCAAACTTTCTAGAAGTCACTCTTATGGTATACTACACTTTTGAAAATAAAAATACTCAACTGAAGAACTATTAAAGGGAGAGTCTTCAAACGTAGTTAAAGCTACTATTATGGTAAACTATAAATTTCAATATAGAAATGGGCGGGGTAGCCAGAGGAGGAGCAGTACCCCTCATAGATAGAAATATTAATAAGAGCCGCTGCAAGCAATTTGTTGAACTTTTGGTAGTAGGATTATCTGAGCCCCAAAGTTGAAATAAAATAGCAGCGGGGGAAGTGTTACCCACCATAGGACGCCAATGTTTAATATCGGATATCTTAAAAACTGTTATAGTGAGAAAGTTCAAACTTTGTAGAAGTCACTCTTATGGTATACTTCACTTTGAAAATAAAAATAAAGCGGGTAGGCGCAGGGGGGAACTACCTTCCATAGGATGCATATATTAAATATCTCTCAACCGATAAAGTGGTTAAAGCAGTGTAGCGAAGCGCACCGGGTTAAGCTAGTTATATATAAAAATGAAAAATGTTTGTGTGTTTGTTTGTTTGTTGGCTTATAGACTCCGAAACTACTGAACCGATTTTCTTGAAATTTTTACAGTAACATCACGTGAGCCCTAAAAATAAAATAGGCTACTTATTTTTTCGATAGGGGCAGGGGAATTGGTACCCCCCATAGGATGCCAATATTTATTATCGCATATCTTAAGAGCCGCTGGCGGCATTTTGCTGAACTTTTTGTAGTAGGATCTTCTGAGCCCCAAAATTGAAATAAAATAGTAGCGGGGGAAGTGGTTCCCCCCATAGGACGCCAATGCTTAATATCGCATATCTTATGAACTGTTACAGTGAGAATGTTCAAACTTTGTGGAAGTCACTCTTATGGTATACTACACTTTTGAAAATAAAAATAAAGCGGGTAGGGGAGGGGGGGGGAACCTCCCATAGGATGCATATATTAAATATCGCTTAACTGAAGAACTATTAAAGGGGGAGTCTTCAAACGTGGTTAAAGCTACTACTATGGCAAACTATAAATTTCAATATATAAATGGGCGGGGTAAACAGGGGAGGAGCAGTACCCCTCATAGATAGAAATATAAATAAGAGCCACTGCACGCATTTGGTTGAACTTTTGGTAGTAGGATCTTCTGAGCCTCAAAATTGAAATAAAATAGCGGGGGAAGTGTTACCCCCCATAGGACGCCAATGTTTAATATCGGATATCTTAAAAACTGTTATAGTGAGAAAGTTAAAACTTTGTAGAAGTCACTCTTATGGTAAACTACACTTTTGAAAATAAAAATAAAGCGGGTAGGCGCAGGGCGGAAATACCTCCCATAGGATACATATAATAAATATCGCTCAACTGAAGAACCATTCAAGGGAGAGTCTTCAAAAGTGGTTAAAGCTACTATGAGGGTTAACTATAAATTTCAGTATACAAATGGGCGGGGTAGACAGGGGAGGAGCAGTACCCCTCATAGATAGAAATATAAATAAGAGCCACTGCATGCATTTTGTTGAACTTTTGGTAGTAGGATCTTCTGAGCCCCAAAATTAAAATAAAATAGCAGCGGGGGAAGTGGTGTCCACCATAGGACGCCAATGTTTAATATCGCATATCTTAAGAACTGTTATAGTGAGAATGTTCAAACTTTGTAGAAGTCAGTCTTATGGTATACTACACTTTTGAAAATAGAAATAAAGCGGGTAGGCGTAGGAGGGGAAATACCTCCCATAGGATCGATATATTAAATATCGCTCAACTGAAGAACAATTAAAGGGATAGTCTTCAAACGTAGTTAAAGCTACTATTATGATAAACTATGAATTTCAATATAGAAATGGGCGGGGTAGCCAGAGGAGGAGCAGTACCCCTCATAGATAGAAATATTAATAAGAGCCGCTGCAAGCAATTTGTTGAACTTTTGGAAGTAGGATCTTCTGAGCCCCAAAATTGAAATAAAATAGCAGCGGGGGAAGTGTTACCCCCCATAGGACGCCAATGTTTAATATCGGATATCTTAAAAACTGTTATAGCGAGAAAATAAAAATATAGCGGGTAGGCGCAGGGGGGAACTACCTTCCATAGGATGCATATATTAAATATCTCTCAACCGATAAAGTGGTTAAAGCAGTGTAGCGAAGCGCACCGGGTTAAGCTAGTATATTTATAAAAATGAAAAATGTTTGTATGTTTGTGTGTTTGTTTGTTTGTTTGTTGGCTTATAGACTCCGAAACTACTGAACCGATTTTCCTGAAATTTTTACAGTAACATCACGTAAGCCCTAAAAATAAAATAGGCTACTTATTTTTTCGATAGGGGCAGGGGAATTGGTACCCCCATAGGATGCCAATATTAATTATCGCATATCTTAAGAGCCGCTGGACGCATTTTGCTGAACTTTTTGCAGTAGGATCTTCTGAGCCCCAAAATTAAAATAAAATAACAGCGGGGGAAGTGGTTCCCCCCATAGGACGCCAATGCTTAATATCGCATATCTTATGAACTGTTATAGTGAGAATGATCAAACTTTGTGGAAGTCACTCTTATGGTATACTACACTTTTGAAAATAAAAATAAAGCGGGTAGGCGCAGGGGGGAAAAACCTCCCATAGGATGCATATATTAAATATCGCTCAACTGAAGAACTATTAAAGGGGGCGTCTTCAAACGTGGTTTAAGCTACTACTATGGCAAACTATAAATTTCAGTAAAAAAATGGGCGGGGTAAACAGGGGAGGAGCAGTACCCCTCATAGATAGAAATATTAATAAGAGCCACTGCACGCATTTTGTTGAACTTTTGGAAGTAGGATCTTCTGAGCCCCAAAATTGAAATAAAATAGCAGCGGGGGAAGTAGTGCACACCAAAGGACGCCAATGTTTAATATCGCATATCTTAAGAACTGTTATAGTGGGAATGTTCAAAATTTGCAGAAGTCACTCTTATGGTATACTACACTTTTGAAAATAGAAATAAAGCGGGTAGGCGTAGGAGGGGAAATACCTCCCATAGGATCCATATATTAAATATCGCTCAACTGAAGAACAATTAAAGGGATAGTCTTCAAACGTAGTTAAAGCTACTATTATGGTAAACTATAAATTTCAATATAGAAATGGGCGGGGTAGCCAGAGGAGGAGCAGTACCATTCATAGATAGAAATATTAATAAGAGCCGCTGCAAGCAATTTGTTGAACTTTTGGTAGTAGGATCTTCTGAGCCTCAAAATTGAAATAAAATAGCAGCGGGGGAAGTGTTACCCCCCTTAGGCCGCCAATTTTTAATATCGGATATCTTTAAAACTGTTATAGTGAGAAAGTTCAAACTTTGTAGAAGTCACTCTTATGGTATACTTCACTTTGAAAATAAAAATAATGCTGGTAGGCGCAGGGGGAACTACCTTCCATAGGATGCATATATTAAATATCTCTCAACCGATAAAGTGGTTAAAGCAGTGTAGCGAAGCGCACCGGGTTAAGCTAGTTTGACTATAAATCACATTGTTAAATTTTCTGAATATCGGTCCATAATTTACCATATAAAGCATACTCTGAGATAACAGTTTAGTACGCCTAAGGCCGCAGCGAAGAATGTCATTGAAGCAGAATTCAGTCTTTCGTAGTTTTATTAAGTTTCAAAACACAGTACGAAATGTCGTAAAAATCGGTCCATAATTTACCAGGGATCCAATATTAATTCCCTTCGCGAAATTATTTGTTCAAATAAACTTTTATATTACTAGAAATAAGAGCATAAAGCTTTCTAGGCTTGCAAGAGTGCAAATGTAAAATATCGTACAGCCAAAGCTAGTTCTTTAAAATGGTAAGTACGTGCTTAGAGCTAGAAGCTTTTGGCCACAGCTTATTTAGGTTAGACGGAAAGTCAATAGTAAAATAGTCTTCCCAATCAACAAATGACCATTTTATCCATTAGTATGTTACGATTCCCAAAAACCTTGAAATGGGTTTTGTTGGCGATAATAAGCCGCCACATGGAAAGAGATATTCTAAAGCTTTAAATATTTTCAGGTTTTCAGGAATTTTTTTTATTTATTCTTTTACGAGCATCTTTAATTAAAAGAAACAATATTCATACAAATGAATGCCTGAAATGTCATACATAAAAATACCAGAATAAAAAAATATAACTTTTATATCATTTCGTATTAACTTTAACGATTATAAAAAAAAAAATAGCCTACAACATCGCGAGCTATTTTATAAATAAGTACGCCAAATAAGATTTTAGATCGCCACGGTTGGAGAAATCGCCCGCATCTGACAACCCTGTATATGTCTTGTATATATTCTCATTAAAACTGGCAAAAAATATTCTGCCATAAATCTAAGAGGAGTTTTGCATCGAGAAAACCATCGTCATATAACAACGAAGCGTAGCTAACATATAAGCCCATTCCCGAACCCCAAGGTTGGCAATTTCGTTATCGGTATTTTAATTATATCGGTATACAGGTGCAGAAAGTTGTATAATAGCTTTATAATATTTTTTGGTGAGTTGAGGAGCAATTTATTATATTATATTGGTAACAAAAATCTAAGAATTATTTCTTTTTATTAGTTGTTTTAATTTTTCGAATGTATTCAATGAATCAAATTTCAATTTATAAAGCTATTCCCATTCCTTCAATATTTCACATGCTTTTTGCTTAAGCCAAGTTTTGTTACATTGATGCTATAATGATTCTCTACACTAGCAGTATATCTTGTATCTTCATGTTGCATGCTTTACTTTAGCTATCCTTTGGTAAGCAGTGAAGTAAATTTTGTATGTACAGACAACTTTTCAATTATAAGACACCAGCAGAATGTAATGCATTTTCTAGCCCGCTACGGCCTTCGTCAGCATTCTTTGTGACAAACTGGATAGTGAATCTTAATAAATTTTATGAATATAACTCGAACATTTCTGATCCGCTACGGCCTTTCTCAGCATTTTCTTTGCAGGAAAGCTTTAAAAAATAAAATTTGATTCACTGAACACATTCGAAATATAAAAATGATTAATTTAAAAAAATAAATAAACTCTGCAGAGTAAAAACAAATTAAAAATTTCAAACAATTGTGCTAATGGAAAATATATTTGTTGGCAAACGAAACTAATTTCGGTATTGGTATCAATAGCGGTATTAAACTTTTTGTTATTTTTGAATCGGTATTCAATTCTAAACGGTATTTAATCATTATCGGTATCAATAACGGTTTCGGTTGCCAACCTTCCAGAAACCTCGTTTACTGCCGTAAAACTAGGCCAAAAATTGATAGAAATAGATCCCGTAAGCGCACCACTCGCAAAATAAATCAGATCAAATAATTTTTTAAATCTCGCTAAAAAATTTTTACCGAAAAATTAAGCTTAATGTCAACACTTTGTCACAGAATATGGGGATCGTAGGTCCATAATGAGCCATATACATATAAGTAAAACCACACCATAAATTACACTTGCTTTAAAAAGTATCATTAAAGTGTCATATCTCAAAAATAAAAATCAAACTTGGCAAAATGAGATTAAAGTTTTCAAAATGTACAGATTTCATATCTCAGCCATTTGTAACGAGTCTAGCTGGATTTCAAAACCAAACAATTCCGGACTATATGTCCCATAAATTTATAACTACCAAGTCCCCACCATACCTGGGGTCTTCGGAAACCCCATTGAAACAGACAGACGGACAGATTGACATCGTTAAATCAACTTCGCTCCTCATAAGGACCAATAATATACAGGGTCCGCCAAATAACTTTTTTTTTTTGAAAATGCTATAAAAAAAACTACTGAATATTTTCTCAAATTTCTTTTTTTATTTGAAAGTACAATCCTTCCGGTTAATAATGGAAAATAATTTCATTCAAATGGCTGCCTCGGCTGGCCATGCAGTAGCCTACACGATCGGTCCAATTTTTAAGCACATTATCGATTGTGTGCAGCTTATTTCACCTATGGCTTCACGAATATAGTCGTTTAAAGCGTCAATTGTTATTTAAATTATTTAACATAATCCATAGTGAAAAATTAAAACGAAAAAATTAAATAAAGAAAAATAGTAATAATATATGTATGTGTACGTATGCATGATCATACATGTGTATGTATCTATGTACATATTTATGTATGTATGTATGTATGTTTTTTTTTTTTTTTATTTTTTATACGAGGAAAAAATCATCAAAAGACCCTGGCTAGATGGTAGTGCCAGGAGTGCGAGACTTTAACACGCTAAAACAACCTCGTTTCACCAGCCCAAGAGTCCCTGTGGAACTACCGCAAAGCATTACCTCACAGGGTGGGAAAAGGTAGAAACCTACACTAGACTAATCCGATTTCCCTTCGTATCCTTTCTTCCCTACGAAGTTCAATTAGAACCAATTTCACATAATTACATACATGCTCCCAATTAGCCAAGGACGACAACATTATATATACAATGTTTGTCGGTCCGACACTACATCCTAATAACACTTCCAAGTTGGCCCTCTCATCATTGAACCGAGGACAAATGCAAAATACATGTTCGGCATCCTCTTCAACATCACCAGTACAGTATGGACAGAACGGATCCCTCTCAATTTTAAAACGATGCAGATACGACTTAAAGCAACCATGTCCACTCAACATCTGCGTTAGATAAAAATTCAAGTCACCATGTTTCCTGTAAAACCAGTCCTCAATGTTGGGGATTAACTTATACGTCCATCTGCCCTTGTCGGATGTTGACCAACGTGCTTGCCATTTAGCAATAGTTATGTTCCTCGACATCCTGCGAATATTCACACTATCTACAGTTTCTGCTGCAGGTGCTATGTTTTTAAAATCTCGAGTTTGCAGGTCGATTGGTATCAGACCAGCAATAACAAAAGCTGCTTCGCCTGACACAGTCCGAAAGGCACAGCACACTCGTATGGCAGAAAGCCTATACACTGAGGTAATGAGTTTAGCATAAGTTGGATACTTCAAAGACTCTGACCATATGGGGGATGCATACAGGATCGTACTTTTGACAACTTCCGATAAGAGTTTTCTCTGTAGATATTTTGGACCCCTTGTGTTTGGCATTATTCCGGACAATGCTAGACATGTTTTCGTAGTTTTTGAACTTACGTACTGCAAATGATCGTTAAACGAGAGACGACAATCAATCATAACGCCAAGATATTTAAGATACGGTGTTGTCTCTATGCAGCATGTTCCAATTTTAAGCTTTAACGTTTCTCTTGATTTTCGACTACTGATTAGTACCGCTTCGGTTTTATGATCGGCTAAGGTTAGTCCCACAGATGAGAGCCAGGACTTGTATACTAGCATTGGTAACAGTTTCCGCTTCTTGTAGCTCCTTCGCTACGCACAATAATGCTAAATCGTTGGCAAACCCAACGATTGAAGCCCTTTCATGTATTTTTAGCTTTAGAACACCATCATACATTACGTTCCATAGCAGTGGACCAAGGACAGATCCTTGGGGAACGCCCGTGTGTATGTATGTATGTATGTATGTATGTATGTATGTATGTATGTATGTATGTATGTATGTATGTATGTATGTATGTATGTATGTATGTATGTATGTATGTATGTATGTATACATATTCTAAGCGAAAAGATTTAAGTTTAAATTTCTTATTTTTTGCGTTGTTGTAAAATACAATTTAAAATATTAAAAGCACAGCAAAATGGTGGAAAACAAAAACAACTCTTTGCATGAGTAAAAACAGTGAAACAACAATAAAACTAAATGAAAGAAATGTTTATGTGACAGTGCATGCTAACGAAGGCAATGCTGTAATAAATAAAATAAAAGAAAACAATAGTAACTACCTAACGGTTATCCAATTGTTCGTACACGTTCCCTTTCGCCCTTGGTTTTTACAAAGACGTTTGAGGGTGATACGTTAAAAAATAACGTAATAAAATCGTCTAAGCCATCCCCGACACTCAAGTGAGGTAATAAAGAGCGTCATCTCGGTAACAGGTGAAAATTCGTTTTACGTAGCTGCAATCAAGCGTGGTAATATAAATGAGACAAAAATACAGGTTAATCATGAGAATGATTTTCGTACAATAATTAACCAATTCGAAGCCCTTAAAAAACACTTTTACACATACCAACTGAAGAGTATGAAAGGTATTCAGGTAGTGAGCAAGGGCAAAGACTCTTGCGTGGACCCAGAGGAAATTAAAACCTTTTTGGAAGAAAAGGGCTTAAAGATAAAAAACGCTACGAATTTTAAAAATAGGGAAAAAAATCCCCAACCATTATTTTGAGTGGAGCTAAAACCTGGCGACGTTAAGCTTAAAAAATAAAACGCATCCTATTTATAATTTAAAATATATTCTATAAAGAAAAATAACTATAGAGGAGCCTCACAAAAGGAATGGTCCCGTTCAATGCCTTAACTGCCAAAAATTTGGCCATACTAAGGCATACTGCTAATTACCGCCTGTTTGCGTAGTTTGTGGTGAATAACATGGCACAGTTCTTTGCGATAAGTCTAAAACTAACCCCAACGTAACAAAAATGTAGCAACTGTGGCCAATTATAGAGGATGCCCTGTATATACTATCGTCAAGCAGTCGGTTGGACCGAAAACTAATCCCACTCAAATGCAGGTAACAAATCAACATTAGCGCAAACAGTAAATAATTTTACTAACGCAATGGGTATTATGATGCAAGAAATCGTTAGAATGCAATCGATGTTATTGCAAGCTGTATTAAACAAGCCATGAACTGTTCAAAAATTTGTTTTTGGATCGCAAACGGCCTCCGCCAACATTAAAACGAATTAGAATACTTCCTTAAAAATAAACAAATTGATGTCATGATGGTTTCTGAAACTCAATTGACCTCACGAAACACGTTTAAAATCAATGGTTATACACTATATGATACCAAGGACCCTAGAGATAGAGCTTGTGGTAATAAAAACCCGAGTCAAACCCTACCTTATAGGTGATCATCGTGAAGATTATCTCCAAGCAACAAACATTTGCGTTGAAGAATTAAATAAAAACGTCGTAATCTCATCGTTATACTTCCCACCTAGATATTCAATATCAGAAGGCCAATATTATAATTATTTTAAATAATTAGGACCTTGTTTCCTGGCCGCTGGCGATTATAACGCTAAACATAACTTCTGGGGATCACGACTTTTAACACCAAAAGGTCGTGTTTTATTTAACACAATTTCTAAAATGGATTTAAATGTGGTAGCGAGCGGACAACTAACTTATTGGCCTACTGATCATCAAAAAATTCCAGATGTCATCGATTTCGGCGTGGTTAAAAACAGCTTCCTTTGAATTATCTTCCGACCACACACCTACAATTGTAACTATAATGAACCCCAATAGAATTGTATCTCCGACTGGTAACTTAGCGATGACAGCTATGCAAATTAATTGGTTAAAATATAAAAAATATCTTAGTACCCATTGCATAGAAAATATTCCGCACAGTACACCGGAGTATGTAGATCGCTCTATTGGCAATTTTGACAGTTTTCTGAAACTAACTGTTCAACATTCCAATATTGCCCCCAAAAAAACAAAATATATTAAAATATATTCCACAGATGTCGAGCGTCTCTGTCTGAAAAAAGGAGTGCTCGAAGAGAGTGGCAATTGCACAGATCCCCTCAACTTAAGAATTTATTGAAAGAGTGCACAAAAAGGCTAAGAAAGTTACTGCAGACTCAGAAAACGGCTGCTCTGGAAAAATATCTTAAGAACCTTGATGCAACTCCACAATCAGACTACTAATTATGGCGTGCAGCTAGAAATCTCAAAAGGCCAGTTGTCTCTAAACCATGATTAAGAAACTTGAATGGAAGTTGGGCAAGAATTGATGTTGAAAAGGAAATTTGTTTGTAAATCATTTAAAAAACGCGAAATCGTTTGACTGACAAGCATTTAGAAAATCTGTTACGCATAAAATCCTGTCCATATGAAATAAATATTGATGATGTAATAAAATATGAAGTTTGATATCAAAATTTTTTGCAATTTACGGTATTAAAAAAAATTGGAATTCTGCTTTAAGATCGTGATTACTTAATTACCTTATTTCTGTATACATAACCAAATCTCCATATTCAGCATGCACGGCTTCAAGAAAATCTTTAAATTTTCTATGACTTAAGGCATTATGGCCTCCACGTATTTTGTTCACAATTTGAACGACAATTATCCCTGTACTCATTATATTCAAACTTTTTGAAAATAATGCTTGTTGGAGAATAACACAAAATTTTCATAACACTTCTTATACAGATAATAAGATGAGACATGTCATTTATAGCAGTGCATTCTCCTAAGCATATGGCAACAAATAATCACGCAAAAATTTGTATCCATATGATATAATGATTGAAGATGTAATGTATCAAAATATGTTAACGATTGGAGATTTTTACTTTTAAATTGGGGATATGAGAAAAATGTTTTTTCTGGCAACACCGGTTCGTGGTGAGAGCCCTGCAAACAAATGGAAGATATCCCCTAAGGCAATAGTTTAGCAATATCCCCAAATTGTCATCTAAAAGGAAATAATCAAAGCAATTTTTTATTTTCCAGAGAAAAAAAATTTATAAAACATTTGTACGTCATAAATAAAAAAATAAGAAATATTAAATCTAAAATATTCTGCAGAAGGTAAATATATAAATTAAATAAATCTGTAATATATTAATCTGTTTCCTTTTCAACTTAATACAGATATTACTCAACCCTCATAATGGATGCAATTTGAAAGGAATTTGTTGGAAATTACAAAATTACTTTTTTTATAAGTATAATTTACTTATATGTATGTATGTATGTATGTATGTATGTTTGTGAAAAAAAAAATGTCTGTTAAATAAAATAAATGTTTTTCAAAATGCCAAATCTTCTTTTTATCATCCCAATGATATTTTGGTGATATCTTCTTATATGTGGTTATCTGGCAATATTGCCAGTTTATCATCTAGCAGAATCGCTTTCGTATTGCTAAGGAGTATTGCTATCGAGACACGTTTCTTCCCGAAGGAAGTATCTTCCGCAATACGAAATCGATTATTGCCGCAATAATATTTTTCATCCAGGCAATACGTTTGGCAATACATAGAGTGTATTTCTGTGTTTGCTGGGAGTGAGAGCGAATATAACGCATATAATCGCAAAATGTAATAGTATAGGTTGCCGATGGCTAATCTATAGCATAATGATACGAAATTAACATATAAAATCGTAAGGCAATAATAATTCAAGTTCCTCTTTCAACCTTTAATTAATTTTTGTAGTATTTAGGCATTTCTTTTACTTACTTTGTAAAGAAGTTCCCTAATGCTTTTTTAAAAAATTTTTTTTCATTAATTTAAAACAAATTTACTTTGTATTATTTATATGGAGCGGGATCCCGGGAAATTTTTTTAAATCGCAAAACTCCGGGAAAAAAACTCTATTTTGGAGCTACCCAGCATAGCCAAGAAAATTATACTTTTAATTTGTAATGCTATTTTACGCCTTGAATACTATCCTCAAAAGTGGAAGGTTTCCTTAGTCACCATGATACCTAAACCAGGAAAGGAATTGACCCCAATTTTAAATAAAAATAGATGTATTCCTAACCACCAATTCGGCTTTAGAAGAGAACATAGCACAATTGAACAAACTCATCGTATAGTAAACGCAATAAGAAAAACCTTTGAAGAAAGAAAATATTGTTCCGCTCTCTTCATCGATGTTTCTCAAGCTTTTGATAAAGTCTGGCATGAAGGCTTTTTGCTTAAATTGAAGCTAAACTTACCAGTAAACACACACAAGCTGTTAGAATCATGCCCCCCTATTTTCCGTTTAACGTGGAAAATCCATATATTGGCAAAATTAACTCAAATGAAACTAAAAGCCATCCAAATTCATTGGCTTATTGGAAGAAACTCTGTCCTTAGTCTCGACTGCAAACTTCTACTTTACAACTCCATCTTAAAGCCAATCTGGTGCTATGGTATTCAGTTATGGGGCACTGCCTCGGCCTCTAATATCGAAAAAATTCAAAGGCACCAAAATAAACTTCTCCGAATAATCACCGCTGCCCCTTGGTATGTTAAAAACTCAAATATTCACAAGGATCTCAATGTTCCATTAGTTGAAACTGTGATTACGAAATATGCAGTAAAATACTTCAAATCCACTAGCTTGAAATATTTTAAATGATAGCGGCCACACTCGCTTAAGAAGAAGAGACACTGCAGCACTTATCCAATTAGATGAGCGATAAACACCTACGGCCGTATTTATGACCAAAATTTAGCAACTGTTTATACATCACAGACAGAGATCTGCTAACTAGCAGACCGTTTTGTCTTAGCAGAGAGTAAGCAAAGAGCTTATTTAAAACGAATTTTTACCTGTCAAAAATTATTTAAATATCAACTCTGGAAAGTGTAAGTATAGCCAACTATTTGTTTGAAAATCAGCTCTGAAGTATTTGTTGATATTTCAATAAAAGTTTTTTCCCTCAAGTTATTAAGTGTTTAAAGACCAAAATGAAGATAAAAAATAGTAAAAGATCTCCAAATTGTAATCAGGGTGAAAAAGTTAGTACATATAATTTTTAAACAAAATTTATGTTATTAAAATATTTGTATTTGTTTTATTTAATTTGCGCACAACATTTTTTGATTTTTCTTTTGCTTATAAAAATTGTTTGACATTAAACTGCTGTTTTTTACAAGTTGTCAAACAGTAGGCAACTCGTTAACAAGAGTTTAGCAAATTGTCAGCCACAGTTTGGTGATTGTATTATAAATAAACTGTGTGCTAAATTCATGCCAACTTTTCGTTATAAATACGGCCGCTAGATACGTGAACAGAACCCGTGATAAAGAAAATTTTTGTCTAACACTGGCAGGACATAAAATAAAGTATTAGGTTAAGATTTGATTAATTATTGTTAGTTCATATTTAATATATGAAGATTCAATAAATAAATAATGAAAAAAAAATAAATTTTTGTGAACAACATGGCCCGATAACGATCGCCATTGACTGTAACGGTCACTGGTTGCTCATTTTCGAAGAAAAATGGCCCAATTATGCCTCTGGGCCAAAATCCGCACCAAACAGTGACTCGTTTTGGGTGCATCGGCTTTTCAATGTATGCGTGCAGGTTTTCTGTGCCCCAAATGCGACAATTTTGCTTGTTTACATACC
This sequence comes from Pollenia labialis, assembly GCA_949318255.1. NCBI lineage: Eukaryota > Metazoa > Arthropoda > Insecta > Diptera > Polleniidae > Pollenia > Pollenia labialis. The sequence continues at coordinate 12,259,826 of OX439144.1, read as the reverse complement.
CGCCAAGATCAAAATGAGCTTCATCTGAAAAGATGATTTTTTTTGGCAAAATCGGCATCTTCTGTAAGTCGATCGCAGGCCCACTTAGCGAATATTTCCCAGCGCTGTTCAAGCGTATACACAACCATATTCGTTCAGCGGAAGGATAAAACTAATTATCTGTCAAATCAGACATGAGCTAAAAGTTACCATTCACGAAATAAGCACTAGTTGAAAAAAACGTTAGATGGCGGACCCGTTATATATATTTTATAGGGTCTAAGATCAATATTGTACAAATTACAAACTTATATATACCGTTTTACCTTCGGTGAAGGGTACACAAAATTCAGTAGAAATGATTTTTATGCGAGCTTAGTGGGGCTAATTACGAAATTTTAAAGTCGTAGGTCCAAATATTCCTTATGCATATGTTTTCGGTTTTTGACGCCTTATGCCTAAATTTAAGTTAATTTTCATATAAACTAAAATCGTATTTAAATACAGATGGATTTCTTTTTTTTTTCAATTTTATTTGAAAAGTCTTAATTAATTAAGATAAAAGTATGGTAGCAGTACTAAATACAAAAAAAAATATCATAAAAAAGTTTATTTAGTTGCAAGGTAGTCTCAAAAAACATCTGAATGTTATTGCTTTGCCTGTTGTTGTTGTATTGTTGTCATATTGAGGCCACCTTGCTAAGTTATTCCATTGCAAACTTTAGTTCAATTTAAATGTACCGCATCGGTGAATTAAGTTTTATTTAAGTGTTTAGTGAAAAAGAAAATTTTATATTTAAAACGATTTTAAACATAAATGTGTTTTAATATCAATCCAGAAAATTGGCCATAAGTGTTAAAATTTAACTTTAATTATTGTTTTAAACTGTTTAATTAAATTACCAAAAGTTTGCCTAGAAAAACATTTTATAACTCACAAACATGTTTATAACTCCTATTTACAGCGTTATATCCTAAACGGTCACCTTTCTCAAGTGGATTCCTTTTTCGACGGATTCTGTTGCCCTTGCCCTTCAGCGTTTCATAAGTTTCCCTTGCAATAGTCGCTTGGTTGTCCGACCACAAGAGATTCCACTGCATAACCTGTTTATGGCTGAAGGACCAGCCATTTCTTATGTTGTTATTTTAATAACGGAATTTTTTAAAGATGGTATTGCAGAACCTCATTAAGCTTATAATCGGTCGCCAGGATCTAATTTAGTTTCTCGTGAGATCATTTCTAAATCTTAGTTTTTTTAAAAAAGAGCATTTTTTAATAATTTTATGAGCTGATTGGCAACGTTCTTAGTCTCTTGATTTAAATTTAATCTTATAATTAATTAATTTCTTGTGGGCTTAATAAATAAATAAATAAATAATTTCAAAAGTTTTTGTTATTCGTGCTCAATTCCCAGTTTTTATTCTTGATAAAAACACTTGAAATTTATTGTTGATGGGATAAGCTATTCCTATGTATTCCCAAAAATTGAAATTACTTTTTGATAATAAACAGGCGGGTGCACGGCCTAAAAGACACTTAATTGACAACATCTTTTGTAAGTTGTTGTTGTTTTTATTTTGTTTTTCTTAACCTACTTACAACTACAATTAATGTTGAGAGAATTTCAACTAATTGTAGCGGGGAATGTAAGATGAGATGAAGCCACTGTTTATTGTTGATGTTGTTTTGTTTAAGCTTTGATATTATTACAAGTAGAACTGTTGCTATAAGTCTTATACGTTTAACATTTTTATTTGGTTTAATATCTTTAGTTTTTCTAAAATCTTTATGGATGAAGTTTCCTGATGATCTGGCCTAAGCAACCAGTGAAATGCGCATAGGAATAGCTTATCCCATCAACAATAAATTTCAAGTGTTTTTATCAAGAATAAAAACTGGGAATTGAGCACGAATAACAAAAACTTTTGAAATTAAAAATTTTGTATTCCCAAAAATTGAAATTACTTTTTGATAATAAATAAATAAATAATAATTTTAAGATACCATTAGAAACAAATCAACGGGAATATTATTAATTTTTATTGTTCTTTTTTTTAACAACAAAGCGTTCTCGATTTTACAAGAGAATGTTTGTGATTTAACAATATGTTCCTTTATTTTTAGCCCCTTAGTTAATAATTGAAGAAAGTCTTCTTTCGCCCTCTGAATACAACACAATTTCCTGTCATGCTAATTTTAAACCTCAAAAAAAAAAAAAAAGATAAGAAAAAAGAAAAAAATTAGAAGCAAGCAGCAAAAGAATCTGGCAGCTACTGCAAATTGTCAATAGATGAATGATGATGGGTGGGTGCGAGTATTATTTCTGTATTCATGGTGTAATTATGTTTATATATACAGACTCACACACTTACAGAATGTCAAATAACTTTTTACACAGTCGAAAATAATTATATTCGTTTTCGTACAAGAATTCCAATTCATAAATTTTTAAAACTATATTTGTGTTGAATAGATCTCCATTAAATTCAACTTAAATAGGACCATACTTTACCGTACAACCCATTAAAGTGAGACTGCTGAAAATTCTTTTAAGCTGCGTAATAAAAACAGATACATCAAACCGTTTATTCGACTATGTAAAAAAGTTCAATAAAATTAAGTACAGAGAGAATAACTTTTTTATAATAAAATGGTGGACAAAGTCACCATATTCTTTCCATTTGCAGAGCATTATAAAAGTTCAAGAATTCGGACATTGCTCCCTGCCAAACATTAACAATTTTGGCTCGATTAGAGTAACACAACAAGTTATTTTCGGTCTATTAAAAAGCGTTGGAATTCATTTGAAAGCTAAGAAAGTGATTGTTGCACAAACAGATTATGAACAAATCTAAAGCAACTACTTGGGGCACAATGAAAATATTAAAATAGGACTTAACAGAATCAACACAGAAGCGAAATGTTCATACAGCTAAGAAAAAGGTCTAGGCTTAGTTGGACCATAACACAAGGGAACAAGGTTTTTGTTGATTTAAAACTGAATGTTGTTTTTATGGTTATTTCGGACGGCATGTCCAAATATACACTTAGTTTTTTTCTATCAGCTCGACTTTTCGCGATATACAGTTTCTATGTGCAAAAAAAAGGCATTTCCGCGGCATATATTGGAATAACTTGGAAACGGTTCAAAAATCAGTTTAAAAAAAATTAGAAACTCGGCATCGATATTATCTTAATGCCGTGCTTACTCTACGTTTCCACATGCAAGTAATTACTTGCAAGTAGTGTATACGTATTACCCACGAAAAATCGAGGAAACACACGATTGGCTGAAAGTACAAAAATTGTGTGAATGTCAGTCAAAAAGTGTGAGTGTATGGAGTTGAAAGTTGTAAGACTTTAATTTTTTCCCCGTTTTTTGATTTTTCGTCATTTTTTAAATAACAAAATTTTTTTATTTTTTTATTTTTCATGATTTAAAAAATACAAAATTTGTAGTTTTTGTTTTGTCATTACGTAAACAACCGTTACTGAGTCATTTTTTTAGGGATTTCCAAAAATTTTATAGTTTTTCAAATCTTAAATTGGCCCATAATCATAGTCAAACGCTAAAGTCGGTTCTTTTTAGAAACAACTTTAAAATAAAAACGTTCTTTTAATTTCCTTGCTACTGTAGTCGAAATTAAAGTATGTTTTAAATTGAACCGACTTTAACTTAATAACAAAAAAATAAACATAATTAAAAACAAGTAAGAGTGCTATATTCGGCTGTGCCGAATCTTATATACCTTTCACCATGGTGCAATAAGAACAAAAAATTATGTGAACACCATTCTTAAGATATAAATAATTATATTTCGTGCCACGCCCACTTATCCAAACCGTCCACATTATGTCGGATGTTGTGTTTTAATAACCAATTTTTTGGAAAATATTTTCTACTAAAAATTGCCGATGTTTTGATACATAAGTCGTTTCCATAGGTCATATGACAGCCCTAAAATGTAGGATTGTATAGAAATTTTGATGTTTTTAGCCCATTTTTGGAGTATTTTGTTCGTTAATTGCCCATTGGCTAACCGTTTTGATAGTTTTATATACCGACGTGCTTAGGAAGAATTTTACCATTTACTTAAGTTATATATACATATAAACATTTATATATAATTGTATACATATATTTTAACAAAGTTAATTATAAAAAAAAGAGTAGGTTTTGGGAATTCAGTATTTTGGTTATAACTCAGCCATTTTTTAACCGATTTGACAGATTTATATACCAACGTGTTAACGAAAAAATTAATCATTTACTTGAGTTATAAAGCTTGGACTCGGGGAGATCTATGGTTCCCGAAAGTGGGTATTTAAAAAAAAATTTGGTCATGACTTTTTTGTATCTGAACCGATTTTTCCGAGTTTTTTATAAAATATGTTGTCCTAAAAAATGTAAAACAACCCGAGTCCCGAAAAACACATTTCAAGCGTAAGACGGACAGACGGACATCGTTAAATCAACTTCTCCCCTCATTATAGGGTGTAATATCAATACTGTAAAAATTACAAACGGAATGACAAACTTATATATACCCTTTTCCACCTGTGTTGAAGGATATCAAAAAGTAATTAAAATTGGACATTGTCACATTGCTTCTTATTACTTTGACTCCATCTGAACTAAATTATCATAAAAGTAATGATATTCTAGTGGTAAAACCGGTTTCAAATCTTGTAGATGTTTCCATTTACTAGGCTGGATTGGAAGCTGAGCAGTATGCGAAGGCTTTGGTTTGGTATATCCTTTGTAATTTTTAATTCTGTTGGGTAAGTTGTTGTATTCTTCTTTAAAGTTAACTTTAAATTGAACTTCACCACTTGGCAAATACTTTAGTGATCTTAATTGAGAAACTGTTGGATCATTTTTGGTTCGACCAGGTCTAATGCTCCAAAAGCGAATAAGTTTGGCATCATTGAAGTTTTTAAAAAATCTGTAATTTAAATACATACATACATACATGGCATCGAATGGTTTAATAATTACTGTGTCAGTAATTTTTATTGTTTTTCGTGATTCTTCGGTTATTCTGATATAGTCTATTGGCAAGTATATTGATTGATTTTTGAGTTTGGATTCTATTTTAGCATGTGCACTGTGCACATTCCATTTGTGGGTGACCTTTCTCCAAGTACTTTTGTTCGATTATTTTATTATTTTCTATAGCGAAAATAGATAAGGCATTTGATAAAAAATGGTTACGGTTTTGGTAACCGCAACCATCCGAATAAATTATTATTGGTAAATTATCTGATGAGCAAGCGGTATAGTATGATGGAAATAAAGGTTGAAGCAGACAGATCACCTTGTGTCTCCTTTCACCAATAGTTAGTGCATTGGTGATCGGCAAGATTGTAAACAGTGAAGTTATGAACTTGTAGACGTTGTTTGAAAAAGAAAGCCGACGCATTTATATTTGGGCAGAGCTTAACTGCTTGTGCATCCATAGTAAAAACGTGGCATTTTCCATCTTGTGCCGCGACTTTGTCAAGGTTCTTCTCATCTTGAGCACGTTGTTTTTTTTAAATATGATCATTATATTGTTCAGGCGTTATTTGTTTGGCATTAAAAGAGACACACATATCGCATTGATCCTTGCGGGGCATAAAAAGACCGTAATTCTGCTCTTCAAAAAATTTCGAAAAGGTAAAAATTAAAACAGATGATACTTGCTTTTCGGAACAGTATGCAAGGTAGTCTCGGTAAATGTCTGCCTTTGTGGTAAATGTTGCGGCAGTATAGATTTTATTCGTTTTTTACGGCAGTAATGGCTTTCCACTTGTCCAATTTCTGGAAATATTCTTTTAAGTGTATCTTACCATCGGTTCTTTTAGAACTAAACGTGGATCGCTGAGTTTGTGCTGGCGATTCATTGCATCCCGGTTTATCTTTGGATGTAACCCATCCTCTAACCATGTCCCTTTTTTCGAAAGAGTTGACAAAAACATACACCGACAAATTTGTAATGAACCATGCTTGTATGGTAGTTTAAACAAAAAGCTAAGGCTTTTTTTTGGAATTTTCAATACGTTTTTCTTTTTATTGGTACCTGTGATACGTGGTTCTTTACAAAGACTTGTTAAGATTCCCAATTTAAGTTCCAAAACATATTAAAAATATTTTGTCTACTTTCCTCATCAAATTCTTGGCAATATCTTGATTGAGTTTTCATACTAAACGCCGATGAACATGTAAGCCCAATATCTTTTCTAGCTTTTGGTGAGTTATGTTTAAAGGTTCCTTCACCCACCGAAAATCCCATATCTGCTCGCCCCTTCATTCGCTTTGTTGCATTTTTAGAACCTTTTGATGATTTACAATTATGTGTCCTTTTAGATCTACGGCGAACGGTCTTATTGTTTTTATATTGCTCGGCTTCGGAATCTGGCCAAAACAATTTTTACCCTGCATTAATTATTGTTCAAACATTTTTAAATAAAACAAACGAACCTGTTATTCTTGATCATCCGACGATGGGTTATCAACAGCAATAAGTTGTAAGGAGTTATAAGTAGGGGTTTTTCACTGGATTTCCCATCCCGGGAATTTCAATTATTTTATTTCCCGTTTTCCCGGGATTTTTCTTGCGGGATCCCGGGAAATAAAAACTCCCTCTTAATTCCAGAAAACAGCTATTTATACTTTAAAATTTAGTTTTCTATTCTCTAAAAATTAGCATCTGTGGATGGGTTGCGGCTTAGATCAATTACAAGAAGTGAGTACATACATAAATCAATGTCTCCTGATGCAATAAATCTACTAAAAGCAGAATGGGCAGTGCAACAGTTGATAATTATTACATTTAGTGAAGTGAAGAGTTAATAAAGTACATTAATTCAAAATAAGATGCAGGCAGTAAAGTTTTATTGTCCATGAACAAGTCTTAAAAAAAAGATACCTAAACATCTCGCTCCTTTATTGCAACATAGTCATATTTACAAAAACAATCGATCTTGGCAAAATGCGATTAAAGTTTTCAAAATGTACCGATTTAAAGATATATTTTGCTATATTTTCGGTTCAGTTTGAGATATAATACGAGAAGGTGTGAAGGAAAACTTTGCTAAAGTTACTTGAAATTTTTGATTTTTTGAGATATGACTATGATGCAATGAAGAAGCGATATGTTTATTAGGTGATAAACTCAAATTTTTTCAATTTGTGTTGGTTTATATAACAGTGAAGTGCGGGGAAACCGAAAACATTTTGGAGACTCGTGTAAGATACTACAGCATACAACTTGAAAAACCTTGACATGCGTTTGACTATTTGTACAACCTCGGTAAAAAATGAACGGAATTTTTCGGTAACATGATTATTCGTAAATAAAATCAGATATATACTTTTTGACGATTTACTAAGCGCTTTGAGTGTGTCAGAAAGTTATTTCCTAAGCCGTTAAAATGTTATATATTTATTTAAAATATTTTATCTATTTTATTAATTAACTTTTTGATCTCATATCTTGAGTACCTCAATTTTTATATTGTTTTATGAATTAAATTGTTATGTTTATGTTATCTTTTTATCTTGTATCTAGAGCATAATAATACGGAATAAAAGCATAATATTAAGTAATAAAAGCGTGAGGTAATAATAATTCAAGTTCCTATTTCAATCTTCAATAATTTTTCAGTATTTGTAAACAAGTTCCCTTACGTATTTTTATAAAAGTTTTTTGCGTTAATTAAAAACAAAATTTACTTTGTAGTATTTATATGGAGCGGTATCCCGGGATCCCAGGAAATTTAAAAAAACTTCCCGCTTTCCCGGGAATCGAAAAAGTCCGGGAAAAAAACTCTAGTTATAAGACATTTTTTTATATTTTTTTGCAATTATAATTTAAAATATAGAAATTTGTAATTTTATTGTATCAAAATTATATAACAAAATAAAATATATTTTTCAGTATTTGATTAAAATAATTTAAAAACAATACAATAAATAACAAATTTTAACCAGTTATTAGAACTTTTTTATTGCATTAAGTTACAAATTGTTTGGTACACACAAAGAAATAATAATTTTACCATAATATGATTTCCTTGTAACATGATGTGAGTCCATGTAACCATAATTTATCGGCATCAAACGATTTTTTCTCTGCGTGTATACATATGTATGTATACCTATTACTTACCGAGAAGAAAATGTTATTTTAGATCAATAAATGGCATTGTTTGATTAATGAACGATATTCAATTCTTTCATAAATTATTTTATTAATTTATAGATTTTTAAACTTTTCACTTCTTTTTTCTGCAAATGCATTTAATTTGACTGTTCTGCAACCAACATTCTTTAACTCAAAAGCAAAAGAAAATCAAACGCACAACTAAAAGTAAAAGCAACAGAAAAACAGTCGCAAGCTTATTCTTGTTGCGTATGGCGGGTATTGCATTTAAAAAAATTGTGCGGTTAATAGCGATATCACAAATATTTAAAAAAATGGACTGATAATAATTATTTTTTCTGAAATTTTTGTCAGAGATTAAGCTGGCCTCAGTGAACAATTTGCCATCAAAAAGTCGATTTCCAAAAATTGGTGTATGGCGGGTATTGATGTATAAAATGTCTAGCAGATCTTGTAATACTGCAATTATTTATTTGACGAGACCAAAACACAAAATTGGATCGCCCTGTTTTTAACAGCTGACAAAAAGTTTGTTTTTCAATATATAAAAAAAATATACATAAACCCAAATTTGTTAATAGATTCCCGCTAGTTCTGGTAACTAGTTTTGAACTAGGAGTTTCGTTAGTTACTTAGTAACCAGATCTAGTTACCTCCAAATCTATTTTGAGCTTTAAATACTGTTTACTTTAACATGGGGATGTCATTGTAGGGGGTCAATTTGCTATTCTCTGCATTACCAATATCTAGTTCAGTAACCAAATACCTAAGTATTCAAAAAGTACTAGTTATTTGACGCTATTTCTGGTGATAAGTAATCAGCTAAATTGCTAGATACAAATTACTTGTTCAGTAATTAATTGGCCCAAATTATCTAGTATAGTAATTAGTTACTTTTAACGCATTTTTTTAATAAACATAAAATTTTTATTCATACGAATTTGAAGACATATTTAAAATATAATACATTTTCATGAAGAATTAGGAAATAAACTTAAAATAATTCATTAGTTTTATCAAATAAAATAGTTTTATCAAATAAGTTCATTATTTGAAGAAAAAAATTTAAAATATTTATGGTATTAGGTACTATTATCAGCTGTTGGTTTTGAAACACATTTATATTTAAACTGGCGTTTTTTCTGCCTTTGCATTGCTTTCGCGGATTTTTTCTTCTGGTGATCCAACAGTAGTGTCGTTTTGAAGTGACACGGCTTCTAAAATTAAAAGATGTTATTAAATTTTTAAGTTTTTAGATTAAGAAACAACCATAACTAAATATATAAACAATTACCTATGAGGACACTAAACATATACATATATTTTCCAATTTCGGTAGCACTTTTCATACATTCTTTTTCAACTTGATTAAATTTGTCCAAGAATTATTCTTGTTCTTTTTTTATTGATCTTTTTAAATGCCTTTTACTTATCATTGTTACCTTTTTAGTTTTAAATCACTTTAACAAATTAACCACACCGCGCGTCTTTCTTATTTAAATCTGCAAAAAATACTAAAAGAAAGAACAATGACAAAATGAACAATTTTTAAGCGACGATAACGAATCTTTTGTTTTGCACGTTAATTGTACAAAAAAAAACATGCGATTGATCTATCTATTTGTAAATCCAATAGTAATGTATGATGTAGAAAAACAGGAGACAAAAAAAAGGAAACTACTAGTAACTTAATGAGCTACAGGTAATGCATAAAAAAGTCTATTTGATACTTATTACACTACATATGTATAGCCTGAGAAAAAGTAGTATAATTGATAAAACCTACCAATTTTCCAATTTCCATTCTAAAAGTTTCTGACAAAATAGCAATTGATATATGTAGCTAGCTTAATAACTATATAAAAAATACAATTGACTATTTGCAAAACAATATTAAATAAATAAATGAACAAAATGAATGACGAAATTCCAATTTCTTTAGTTTATTTTTCATAAAATATGTAAACAAGGAAATACCTTTGCCAGATTGCCGATTAATTAACACCAAGTTTTTACGATTTCTTGATTTGACGTTTTTTTTTCAAAAATAATTTTATAATAACGAATCCATTTAAATTTTATACCACTGACAACCTACAATTAACAACGTAATGCTTTCTTTTGTTTTTACTACAAAATAATAGAAAAAATAACTATTAAAACTTAAAATTTGTACTGTCCTGATTAGAGGCGATTTTTTTCCAACTTCGTCTGGTTACCCCATATATAAACAGAAGCCATCTTTTTACTGGGCATTATCCACACTCTTGATTTATACGGGGCGTAAAGAAAAGAAAAGAAAATATCATAACTCACAGCGAAAACATATTAACACTATCAGTATCAGTGTTGCCGTTAGGATACGAAAGATACATTTTTCGTATCTTTTGATGATTTCATGTACCATGTATAACCCTGACATTTTTCGTATCTTTTGAATCTGTACGTAAAATGTGCAGAAATAAAATATTAAATTTTAATTTAAAAAATTTTGTTAACGAGCCGATGTTTAAAAATTTTAAAAAAGTAGTTGGTTTAACATTTGTACTTCCATTTTCGAATGCATGTGTGGAGAGAATTTTTAGCCAACTACAACTTTTTAGGACTGATTATCGTAACCGACTCAATACCAATACAATAGCAGCTTTAATTATGGTGAAAGAGAACATTAAGGATGTTTCAACATACGATCCACCTAAATCGATGATTAAAAGTAGTGCGAAGTTGTTCTGAGGAAATATGAACATTGTTTTTATTTTCAGGAAATTTATACATATGAATTTTTTGATATAATCGCCCTAGTATAAACGCCTTAACTCGTATATTATATATATAAATGAATTTGTTTTGAAAACATCCAAAGATAGTTTCATACATATAATCATTTTTAAAATTTGCTTACTGTATTTTTAAAAATTGCATACTTAATATTTATGACTATTTATTTAATTTATTGATACAAATGAATTTATTTAATACAATTTTTTTACAATATTCATCAAATATGTTAATAAATGTTAACGTTAAAAATGGATTTTTTTCAAAATGTATCATTTTGGGAAAAAATGTATCTTTTTGGAAACTAAAATGTATCTTTCTCGAAATTTCGCTGGCAACACTGAATTTCAGTATTGTTATTGCTTATTTATTTTTGCTCATAATTTTCCGTACACACTGTGCGTAATTTTCATATATTTGACACACGTCAATAACAAAAAAAGTTGTAAAATATTTCTTGCTTGTTTGTGTTTTTGTATCTTTTTTTGTGTTTTGTTGCTTTTGTTTTTGCTTTCCCTGGATTGTATTCATAGATTAATATCTTTTTGTAGTTGTATTCTTTAATGATTAATATTTTGTATTTTTGTAATAATGACACGAGTTCTCCAAAGACATTTCCTTTCCACTTTTTATTTAGTGTATAGATTTTTATTGATGTGTAATATTGCTTAGTGGCACAGTTCTAAATTCTTACAGGAACTTTATTATATAATTATGTTTTATGTTGTCACACAAGTTAAGGAAACAAACTTTTATTTAGTATGGTTTACAAAACCATATTTGTATCAGCAAGCAAAAAAAAAAAAAGTTTGATGAGGCGAGTTAACGACATATTTATTTACTTACTAGAACTCAAACTCAGGGCAACAAATTACTATCGGAAGTCGGTTGAAAATTAGTTTATATCCTAAAAGTATTTTGATAATTGTATTGATGCCCAACGTTAGGACGTCACTTTTAAGAAAGCGTTGAAATATTGTTTTTAAAATTTGCAAGCAAAAAAAAAAGGAAAATTTTTTATTTCAAATTTCAGTGAAACTTAAATACAGAATATATTTCAAAATTGAATTGGAAAAACAGTAGAAAGATGAAAGGGTATATACACATTTGTCATTTCGTTTGTAATTTTAACAATATTTATCTTAGACCTTATAAAGTGAAAGTCTCCCTTTTGTTTCTAACATAACGCCAGCAAGTAATTCAAATTGTTTCTCAAAATATTTTATATGTGTAATTTACTTTTTTATGTTTTGGTGTGAAGCGCAACTAGTTCTAAATTAAGTTACAAAAGAGATATCATTTGTAAAATATGGACCAAAAATGCAAGCGTATTGGCTTGCTGTCTTTACGTTTAAAAAAGTAGACTTTTCGCTGGGAATGCCCATATATTGATTTAACGTTGAACATCTGTCCGTGTGTATATTGAAATGGGGTTTCCGATGACCCAAAATATGACGGGGATTTGGTAGATATTTATGTCATAAAAAGTCCGGAATTGCTTGCTGATCGCCTGATCGGTGCAAAAGTGGCTCAGATATGAGCAAAAAATTACAACGGCCTCTACACAGAAAAAAATGTGCACCAGTAAACGCATTAATTAAAAATAAAATCAGTTTTAATTAAAAATTTAATCAAGTGAATTAAACGTTTAATTGATATTATTAATTTGTTTACTGGTGTATATTAATATTGTCAATTAAACGTTTAATACACTTGATTAAAAGTTTAATTCACTTGATTAAACGTTAAATTCAGTTGATTAAATTTTTAATTAAAACTGATTTTATTTTTGATTAATGCTTTTGCTAGTGCAACATTTTTTTCTGTGTACCCAACAAACCATATAGTAATCAAAACACAATACAAATTTAGAATAAGCTTATATTAACAGTGTGTTCTAAGCTTTTCTTAATTTCATTTATAATAATGTTAATAAAATGTGAATCCACAAGCAATTTTTAACAATGCTTGAGAAACTCTTATTATAAACAACTGTTTCAAAAGAACAACAACTGTTTCTATAAGGTATGCGACAACAAGTGCCGTTAAATTTGTTGGAGAAAATTTATTAAAATTATTTTGCGTGTTAATTAGGCTATAAATTCCACTCAGTGCAATCTTAAAATAATAAAAGAATTGGTTGTATTTTAATAAATAGATATATAAATAAAAATGTTCATATTAATGGAATGTGTTTTATAAGTCAAATTACAATTCTCAAAAGCTTTTATACTTTGATAGTATTATTCCTTCAATATTTTCCAGGAACATTTTCTATGCACTATCAGAATTTTTCGTTTGTACTCACCATGAGAAATAAATTTCCAGATTCTATTTTTAAATATAAATAAAATATTACAAATGCCTTATATATATAAACGGAGAAAGTTATTAACGGACCAGTATTGCCAATTTAGCCATTTAGTGGCTAGATTTAGCTATTTTTCAACCTGTTTAGCCATTAAAGAATGAGTTTAGCCATTAGCCATTTTTCAACTTGTTTAGCCATAAAATTTTATTAGCCTGTTTTTTTTAAGAATAATTTTTATTTTATTATAAAAATGTATAAAAGTTTAATAAAAATTTTTAACAATTAAAACGCCTTTCATTTAAATGACAACTTAAACTATAAAGTTGCTCTCCCTTCCATGGTCTAAAGCTAAAGTAGAGAGGGTATTTTGCCGAGTAATCGTCGTTAAAAATTACATTTGGCAATCGTTGATTCGATTTTATTAATTAGGTTAATATTTTTACCATAACAATAAAATATGTACATCAACACCACAATAGTGTAGAGAGTACTATGCATTTGTGCTGATGTTTGTAACACCTTAAAATATTGTTCCTAAGCCCACTTTTACGTATACCGATAGACTCAGAATTATTTTCTGAGTCGAATTAACGATGTTTGTCCGGCTGGCTAGCTGGCTGTTCATGTAAACCTTGAGCGAAAAGTACAGGTCGCAAATTTGCAAATAATTTAATAAAACATGGTGCATAAGTTCTAATGTGGTGTACAGTATCATATAGTTGGGGTTGATCGACTATACTTTTTTACTTGTTTTTTTACTGTAGATCTGGACACAAAAGGTTGGGTAAATGCTGTCGTGATTATGATTAACCTTCAAATTAGTAAAAACTAATAGGTTCTAGTGATTCCTATGAGATGAACAATAACGACATCGAATTTATCGAGGATTCAATTTTTTAAATATCTATCAAAATAATTTACGTTTATTCTTATTTAAGAAATTGATCTTAACTTACAATTTCATCGTAAACAACTTTTAATGAATTATTTCTGTTTTGTTATTGAATTTTAATGTGTTTTTATTTAAAAAAGCTTTTAACCATTTTTAGCCATTTTTTCCGTAAATTTAGCCATTTTTGGTCACCAAGTTTTCGCAACACTGTAACGGACGAACCAAGAAAAGCTTACGAAATCTAAGGACAATAAAAGCAATAAGAAAAAAGTTGAATGAAACATTTACACTAAAAGAAAATAATCATAAGATTTCTACATTTCATAGATGCAACTTTGCCAGTGGGACGTCAGGGAAGAACTTATTAAAGACATTTTCCGGTTCGCGAAAAATCGCATTACGTTGCGAAATAAGTATAAAAATAACAAAACTAATTATTTAATATTATAATTTTAAATAAATAATTTAATAAATATAAATTAAATAAAATTACAAAAAAACAAAGATTTTTATTTTGAACTCCAAATAATATATATTTTTTGTAAATAAACGTACATATATTGAGACGAATAAGCTTTTCTATACAAAAGTTAATATAATATTATTTTCGTAAGCTTATTCTACAATTGAAAAGATAAGCTTATATTAATCATGCATACATAATATTTTACCGAGGGTTCCGTTTTGATTTTTCAACAATTTTTACGATAGCCTTTTTCAATATTTTCTCAAATTTTTTTCAAGCTTAACGCTTGTGTTGGTAAGCTTTTTATAATATTTTTCTCAATTCATTTGGTATTTTGGGTAATTTCACCTTGTTGTGTTGTTGTTGCTGTTTTTTTTAATTTTATTTTTATGTATATCTTCTGGAGAACGGCAGAAGCCAAAGTTTGCAAATTAGGTACAAGCAATCCTGGTTACCAAAACACAAAACAACAAGTGGGCGTGGCACTCCTGTGGGCGGGGGGGAAGTGGGCGTGACCCAAAATAGATTTATTTTTATTAAAAAAAACCCGATATTTATAAAACTTTCTGTTGTTATCGCACCATGGTAAAGCATTATTTCTTAGTTTATACAGGGATTAAATGGTTTATAACTTTTTTATTTATGCGATTATTATAATTTTTTTTTTACCAGGTACACTTTATTATTGGGGAATTTTTTGCAATTATCTTAGAAATATGATATTTTGTAAGTAATTTATTTTTCTCCATCATCATATGGATTGGTCTGAAAACTATCTTTCCACCGAATCTCATCAGCCAGGTAACCGTTTTCACCAAGTAACTTTAACCATGGAAATTAGGCACAGAGGAAAGAACCTAGATTCTATGTTAGGCAAATTCAACATGCAAATTGACAGTGATAGGGATGATGATTGAGCGGATCCAAAATGAGATTCCAATAAGATAAAATAACATACAAAACTTTTAAATAAAAACTTTTTTTTTAATAAAAAAAATATTTTTTTCCACTAAAAAACACAAATTTTTTTCAAGTTAAATGTTCTAACGCTACGGTCACACTTATTAAATATTTGACCAAATAAGCGTTTATTTAACATGGTCTTATTATCACAAAATAAACTAATTATACTACTAGACATAGCGAAAAACTGTTTTTTGTAAGATGTGGTATTTTAATCAAAATAAATATGTATTGGAACTAAAGGAAATGATTATTCAGTTTGCTTGTTAGTCCCGTTTTTTTCGTCAAATATTTGACAATTGTGACCGTAGCTTTAGACTACAAATAATAATGAACTAAATACGAATGGCGAAAGAAAAAAATATGAAAAGAAACTCAGGCAATAAGTTTTCGTCAATAATTAGTATTTTAACCCCCCCCCCCCCCCCTCAATCCTAATCAAAGCAGCCAATATTGAAACATTAACAGTTACAAAAATCACCTGTATGGAAAATCAGGAAAACATAATGGGAAATAATTTAACTCCTCTGGCTGATATTTTAAACAATTGTTCCAGCACGTTCGTTATTTTTTTTTGTCTTTAAATTGAATCAATGTAAATATTGCGACAACACAAACAATAAACATCCATTGTTTAAGTTTCAATGCAACATAAACACAATTTTTCTTATATGTACAATTTGTATAAACATACAAACAAACATAGTTACATACATACCCAGCAGAAAAACTCTGAAGATATTCTTACTTCAAGCCTTTTTAAAGGCCTTCTTATCTTACTGCAAAAGAATTCATCATAGAAGGCCTCGGCTCTTTGGTAGAAAAGATAAGATAAACATTCCACATTCGCTTCTGTGAGAATGGAGTAGAGAAGGAGTAACATTTTTTGTATTGTTTTTTGCACAAGCAAATCAAAAATAATTATTCTTTTTTCAATCCCGTTACCATTCTTATGTTGCGGCTAAAGAAGCGAGAGCGGAAGGCCCACTCCGCCCTGACAACATATGTAAAAAAGACATGAGTATGAAATGAAGCGAGCAGGCCTTGTATATCCAAAAGAAGGAGTACAGAGGCCTTCTAGAAGGCATCCGGACTCCTTATTTTTCCCGATGGGTACATACATACAAACAAATGTATGTACCACAAAACAACAGAACAATCACTAAATCTTAACTAAATAAAACCAAACACGACGACTAAAAGTGAGTACAATTCAACTCATCTCAAGTTCTAACAAAAGAAACTAATCATCAACAATCAGCGTGAACTTGTTGATTCTTTGTGGCAAGCATGACCAAAATTTATTTAGCTCATCACAGCAAACAGTCAGCATTTTGAGAATAAAATAATCATTTACATACATATATACTTACGTGTCTTTTTCGACTCCCCTGCACGATTAATATAATCATAAATTGGTTCATTTTCTGATCACAATTGATCCTTTTGCCGGAAGAGATATAACAGAGATATTAAAAAAAAGTTTTTTTATTATATTCAAAAATGGCTGCCTTCCTAAACGTATGTAAGTATTGATTGTTAAAGCACTTTTTGGATCAAACAATTATACTTTCAAATACCGCAAATCAAATGCTTTGCCATTTAAAACCAGTGTTGGTGAATGGTGAGCCGCATCCAGAAACGTAATGTATTTTTTTTTAGTGTTTTCCAGACGAACAGTATAGAACACTATATTCTGTTCTTCGTTATAAAACAGAATAATTGCAGTGGTTCTAAAGACATAGTACATTATATTTTAATGTTTTTTTGTGTTTTTTTTAATTAAAAGAACATACAAGTTAGGGTTACCAGATTTATTTTTTTTTTAAAGCGCGACAAATTTCAAAAGCTTACAAAAATTAAGGAATTTTAAAGTCTTGCGGGACAAATAGTTTGATTCTGCTTCTGTGATACTTAGTTTAATACAATTTAATTATACTGTGATATTTTTTATTTTTAATTATATTTTTGCATTTGTTTTGTTTAATTAAATTTATGTTTTATGTTGTGTTTATGTAAAACAGAATGTGTGTTAAATATTTAAAATGCAGAACTATTGACGAAAGATTATATATCTAATAAAATATCCCTGATGATGTTGGGAATCTCCAACGAAACGTCGGAAAAATAAATTATGAAATAATCTTTTATTTGCATAGAACACATGACCTTAACAAGCCCGATTTAGAATTTTCTAAACAAATCAATAATAAAATAAGGAAAAGGTCGATAAAAAACTTAAATATAGATAAAATTTAAGTTTCATTAAACAAAAAATTAATATTAACAATTCTACAAAGACAAGCTCTAAACTTGTTTTGTTAATGCAATTTGTCACACCATTTCCTTTTAATTATATAGTGTTAGGCTTTTATTAATTTTGGTTAATATAGTTCTTATATTCAATTGGATGCATCGTTTTTAGATGATGTGTTTCTAAAATAGCCAATGTGGGAACTAAACATTTTACTTTCTTAATCATTACATTAGCATATAATTTTATTGTTTTCTTTTGTGGAAAACCATCTTTGTAACAAGAAATTTCTTGGACGAGCGATTATAAAATTTTAATAAGAATAACATAACACAAAAGCCAAACCAATACTAACACCAAGGTACATTTACACAAGTTAGCAGCACTAGGAATATCATTCCGTGCGAAACCTTTTTCTAAGACCCCATAAATTAAATATATTCTGGACCCTTGAGTCGATTTAGCCATGTCCGTCTGTCTGCCCGTCTGTTGATAAAACGCTCACTTTCGAAGAACTCAAAAGAAACAAGTAGGAGTGCTATATTCGGATGTGCCGAATCACCATTGTTCGAGCAGAATACAGAGCAACTAAACAAAAACTAAATAATTTTTACATATACAAAAATATATATACCTACAATACTAAAAACTTCATTAAAATTTAAAAAGTGAAAACTAGTTTATTTTTTTTTAAATCGTTTTTAGAATATAAAAAATTTAAAAAAAATTTGTTTTTGAAAAACCAAAATTTGAACCAGGGGAACCGGTTCACAACTCAGCACAGTTCAGTTGTAATTATTTTTGATGTTTTTTTTGAAGTTGTAAACAATAATACAAGAATTAAAAGTAAACTTATTTTTGTTGTGAACCGTTATAGGGGCCTATATTCACCAAGATGGCTTGCACCATTTATGTGTGTTTGTTTGTTTGTTTGTTTGTTTTCTTTTAGTAAAGACAGTGTTGTCATACCGTAGATTTATTTTTTTGGCAAGTTTTTAGTAGCAAAAAAAAAATTCTCAGTTTCTATTTGTTAAAATTATTTCGTTAAATAGATGAAATTAGAAAGCAGGCTGATAACGAAAATCATATTGGGCATGCTGGTATATGTAAACATATGCAAAGGGAGGGGGAGAGACGACGGACAACCAGATTTGAACTTTGCTTTTCATAAGGACGCAGTATATACTAATATTGTAGAAATTACAAACGGATTGACAAAGTTTTATATACCCTTTTACCTTTGGTGATGGCAAATGAATTTGTGTTTCCAGAACTCTCTAAAATTGTGAGAGGAATATTATCAGCTCCACATTAATTTGGAAATGTGGGAAGATTTTTTTCTTACCAAAATATTATCAATACCAAAGAGAGAAGCAGACTTAACAGCGAAAATATTTGCAGCTCACGCCAAAACAAAGAACTTATTGAACTAACAAACTGCAATATTATAAAGGTGGAGGTTTATATATGTATACCTATATGGATGTTAAGATGTTTGTGGCTTAATCAAGCAAAACCCGTTTAATGAATTTTGATTACATTTGCTAGAAGGGCAGCATATGGCAAATATGCAAATATAGGATGCTTTTGAAGACTTCAATCTGGGGGGAAAACTGGTACTTCGGTAATTTTTCTGTTCTGTTTCTGATAAATATGGTATGCAGATTGCATATGGTTTAGATTAAAATATTGTACTTCTTAAGGGATAAAAATTGTACTTTTTAAGCGGTAAAAACGGGATAAAAGGTACTTTTTCACTTCAAATAAATTTGATATACATAGAGATTATAGCATACATTAACTTATATAAAACGTTGAACTATTCTACCTTCGATAGAAGATAGCATATGACCCAGATTTAGGTATAGTGTCCTTTTTATGATACAAAACCGAAAAAAATTGATACTTTTCTCTTTTTGATTGAATTTAAATAAAAATAAAACTAATAAAGCTCCTTTTAAATTTAATAAATAAAACAATTTTATTACAGTATAAATGGTGTAGAATATACATACATATGTATTCAGAGACCCCTTGCTTTTCATATGGTCAGTAAAATGCCGGTTGCTCCAGAGTATCAAGAGTAGTTTTATGAAATAAATTATTTGGAACTAAAACAAATTAAAAACAATTAAGGTCAAAAAAGTACAATTTCAAGAGGTTGTTGGTACAATTATAGAATTTTCAGTGCCAACCCTGGTATACAGCTGGATTTTTGTGACATTTCTGTCTACAAAATGTTAAAATAAACGAAAAGCACAAAAGAGAATAAAATAAAAACAAATGAAATTGCGCCTACATAATTAGCGGCGTTTATTTTTGTTTTTTTGTAAATTTTGCATTTAGAATTTTATTTTTGTTCATACATTTTTACGTAAGTTTGTATGTATGTATGTACATACGTACATATGTATCTAAGAAGTCGGGCCTCAGCTATTTTAAACGTATCAAATAAACACAACGTAAATTATTGCCACTAACGAAAAACGAAAAAAACTGCTTAAGGTAACAGCTGACTTTAATCGACAGCAATTCACAAATCATTCGCTAGTTTGAAAATAAAAATCGGCAAAACATATAGGCCCCTATTATGAGTTACATTCGTTAAACGATTTTCGCTGGCTATCGAACATCGACTACTACTGTGAATTAACAAAATCACAATAGTAAATTTTTATCGAATGCGCGCAATAATACCAAATGAAAATTCGTTCGATCAGCAAATTCGACTGCTATCGAAAATCGAATTTAGTTCATAATGGGGACCATAAACTAAACCATAAAAATAAAACTCCTTGGGTCGGCCAAAGTTCGGTTATGCAGAGAAGCTTTAGTTAGAGGGGAAAATACCTTGCGCCCAGCCGAAAGCGGGCTATGCAGACAAGATTTAGTTAACGATTCAGAATTTCCGATTCAAGATTTTAAGTTTAGGGTCCAACCAAATAAGTTTCTAGGTTTACAACTTATTTGTAACAGCCAATTCACATGGAGGCTTTTACGACGTCGCTTTGTCGACGTTTCTTTTGGTTTGACGGCGAGCGGTGTCGAGAAAAAAAGGGGTAAACAAAACGAGTCGTTTTGTGTTTTTCATGTCGTTTTTTATATTTCTCTTTTGACCTTTTGTTTTTACGTTTTATTCTTTTTCTTACTTTGAAGTGTGTGGTTAAAAATACAGCGAGACCTCGATTATCGATAACAGACGGGACCGGGAGCATTCTTGATTATTTATTTATTTTTGGTAAATATATCAATGTATTATTATGTAAACATGAGGAAAAAGGTAATTTTGGCAGAACATGGTTCCAGTACGTTGGGAAATTCTCTTTCTACGTTAAGTTAACTTTGTTTTGATTGTTTGTTAAAAGCAAACGAAAAAAAGATAATTTGTTTATAATTTCGGATAGCAGAGGTAATGCCGGATAATAGAGGTAATTTTAACCAATGAAAAAAAATTTTATTTCCCAGTTATTGATGCTGCCGGTTAATCGAATGACGGGTAATCAAGGCCATACTGTAAATAAAAAAGAGACATTCAACCAAAAATCATCGTATGAACGCAAAGAGATTTTGGAAGTTGCTTTAAAAGGAATCGATATAAAAAGACGTCGTAAAAACCCTCATGTGAATTGAGTGTAAGAATTAATAAATAAAAGAAAAATCACCCAAATTTTATTTTAAAATTTTTATTCAATAATTCTGACAAAGTAGTCTTAAAACAAACATATTTGAATTGGAGGTAATATGCCCGAGACTTAAAATCCCAACTTTAAATCCGGACTTTTCAACTAAAGAGTTTTGGCATAGCTTGCATTCGGCCGTGCGCAAGGATTTTGTCCTCTATGGTGTAACAAACACCAGCTTCGCTTTTCTGCATAACATTAAGCATTCGGCCGGGCTCCTCTTGGGTATAACAAATACCGGCTTTTATAAGAAGCTTTAGTACGTGCCCATTCATATATACGATTTTTGTCGTTGCGATTCTTACCTTATGGACGAGAGGGGAGAGAGGAATTAAAAGGGGTACACAAGCGAGTGTACTCTTCGATTCATTTTGTTCGCTCATTCGTTCTCTCATTTGTCGAAAAATGTATTGAAGTTCGGTTGCAAACGAAAAAGTCGAAACGACAAAAATCGTACAATGTAAACATAAGACCGACTTCTAAGAGGAAACGACAATAATCGCAACGACAAAAATCGCATAATGTGAATTGGGACTTAACGAAACCGGCGTTTGTTGTAGCATAGAGAAAATATTGCGCTCAATTCTAAAAAAAGTTGTATTACTAGATCTTACAGCTGTTATTTGTTACTCTTTGTATCTCATTGAAGAATTTGTCAAAATAAAAAAAATTAAAAATCGCCCAAAACTGTTACTCATCTTTGTTAAAAATGAATTCGAACCAATAATTACGAATACATAATTGCAAGAAAAACAAGTAAGAGTGCTATATTCGTCTGTGCCGAATCTTTGATACCATCCACCGAAAGTTCAAATATTTATGATGTAGGGATGCCAAACGGGATCGATTTTAACAAATCGGGATTTTTCGGGATCAATGTGTTTCTTTAATATACAACTTTTTTAAATAAACAACACTTTATTTATTAATTTTTGAATTTGTAAAAAAGAAAAATTAACAATTAACTTTTCGAACTATAGTCGGGCCTCGCTTATCCGTGATGGTCGGGACCAGAAGCATTACGGATAATTGATTTTCACGGTTAATCGAATAACAATTTTGATTATACAGTTTTTTTAATATTTTTATTATTCAACAAGTGAACATTGGTGAACGTACATATTTACATAAAAAAAAATATTTAAGAAGTTGATGTACAATTTGAAATTAAATTTTCTACTAAAAACATGAGACAAAAAAGGACATTAAGCAAAAAAAAGAATACAATTTTTTAAAAAAAGTCGTGTGATGTTGTTTTTCAAATATTTTTCAACTGCCATCACGGATAATAGAGGTAATCACGGTTAATCGAAGCAAACAATCTGAAAACATTACAAACAAAAAACAAAAACTTATCATTGGCCATCACGGTTAATCGGGGTTACCGGTTAACCGGACCACGGATAATCGAGGCCCGCCTGTATTAACTTTTTTAAGCAGGTTTGAATTTGAAAAAACATACAATAATAAATATGGAATTTTCGGAAATAAAACACTTAGTTTATTCAATGGGATAAGTTTTCATCATAACCAGGGACCGGACTTTTGCAGTTAAAATCGCGTTTTATGCGAATAAAAAATGCAATAAAAATAGAAATATATGCGCTAAAAATTAAAAAAATATGCTGTTAAAATTATCTTAATTTGTTTTTTTAGTGATAAAAAAAAAACAAAAATTGCATGAAGAACGTTAAAATTCAGTCTCATAAACGTAAGTAAGTCACAAAAACCACAAAAGTAGAAGTTAAAATAAAATAAAACTAAAATTTATAAAGAAACTTAAGACAATCATGTAAATTTAGTTACTTGTAAAGGCCCAACTATGATATACATAAGCTGGCTTGAGCAATAACCATATTCAACTGTTTATGATAAGTGTCAAACCATATTAAACTTAATTTTATTTTTATTGATTTTATTTTTTAATATGCCTTATAAAATAAAATAAAAAATTTTCAAAACAAAATAAAACGGAAGTGATAGGTGCATGATTAAATGATGATAGTTTCTCTGTGGCATATTCATTTTCATTACGCTGTTTTCGAAAACAATTTAAATTAAATATTTAATCCTTAATTTTTGTTTAATCTTTATCAAGCTTGCTACTAATTTGTTAACTTAGCCTACCGTCCAAAAAATACATCTTATATATGGCAATATCAATTAACTTAAATTCACCATTGTTAAATCCTTTTACAAAAACTTTGAATTGGCAAAAGTTTTTAGCATAATACATAATTGCTTCAACCACGTCCCCCATCTGGTTGTTATAGGCTGTAGAGGAAGACATTAATCCGGATAATTCGTTTTATATCCGGCAACACGAGAAGGTGCTTTACAAAATATTTTTCCAATAAGAAATCAATAAATAAATATCATCGAAGTTGTACTTTACCTCTTCTGCGGAAGGGTGTATGGCAAAATAAAGCAATTGAAACAAGTTTTTTCAAAATAAGCAACAAAAATATGCAATATCAGCAATATATGCAAAAATATGCATTCAAAGCAAAATATGCAAAAATATGCACTAACAAATCGATGCCATTTTACTGCAAATTATTTGATTCGCAAAGATATCTTGTATATGGTAATCTCCGACTGACGAGAATAAATATGCATTTGAATAAAAATCCGGGCCTTGATCATAACCATTGTCAGTCTCGAAAAATCCCGGGATTTCCCGGTTGGCATCCCTAATATGATGTCTATTTATTATTAATTTATCTTTGTAAAAACAGACATCAGCATTAAAATGTAAAATTTCGTTGCATTTATGAACTTTTTTCAATGTATACACTACACTAAAAACAATAAAATATATCATTGTAAGTATTATTGAAAAGATGTTTAAAAAAAAAATACATAATCCATTTTATTAATGACAAGATTCATCCAATGAACAAAATAAGTTCATTGCATTAATGATACATTACATTTCAGTAATGGCAAATTTAAGTTGCATTGTTAAATTTATATCATAGAGTTAATGACAAAATAGCACTATGTTTATGAAGAGTTCAAACTTAACGAAACGATTTTCGTAGCATAAATGACGCTTTACGTGGTCTTAAAAATAATGTTCATTGCAGGAATGTTAAAAATCGTTACATTTACGAAGGCTTTTCTCTTAGTGTACAAATGTCTTAACGTTATTTGTCACTGAACGTTAAAGAGACATAATTTGGCAGAAATATTTTCGTTACATGTGACTTATTTTTATTACTTCAACCTTAGGACAAATTATAGTGCTAATCAAGAGCTATAAGTTTCGCCTTTTGTCAAAAAAAAAAAAATTAATGTGTTGGTGTATGTTTTTTTTTCACTATTACGGCGTACGAATGTCGCATTCGACATTGGAGAAATGCCCATATATCAAAAGAACGGTACATATTTATATAACTTTCTGTTCTTATCGCCTATGGTGATAATTTTAAAGGTTTGTTAAAAATTCTTCTTAAAGTTTTGCATAAGCGATTAATATTTGTCAACGTAGAAGAACTGCACATTTTCCAGCTTTTGCTTCACCGTCGTAATATTAAGTAAAGGGGAAAGAAAATTTGTACATCAATGATGCATAGAATTTTGATATTAAGATCACACATCATGCAACACGTACATACATGTGCATGTGCGAAAGTGTGTATGGATGTATGTATAAACCCAGTTAACCAAATTGTCGTAGACGATAGTATCCTCAGCGATTTATGTAAAAGAATTGCTCTTTTTTGCTTAAGTTTTCTCGATAATTATGAAGAGAAAGAAATCTTCGTTGATAACGTATTAAAGCGGTTTTTTTGTCTTTAGAGTCCAAATGATTGATAAAAGCATATTTTCGCTTATCATTGTTTGCTACACACAAAATATAACAAAAAGGGAAGATAAATTAGGCTATTGTCGTCTTGCGTGTTTTTTTGCAAGGTTAGCGTGATTCGTGCCGGCTTTCCCTTACGTCGTTTTTTACTCTCTTCCGAGGATGGTTTAAAGATGGGGTCAACTGGGAAAGTATGTTGTGCTTTACGCGAAAACGTGTAAAAAGCATATCACAGTCAAATACTGTTATGGCAAACTGATCTGGTGCAACGTTAAAGTCACGCCATCATATTCATAAAACAATTTAAGGTTTATTAAGATTAATTTTCTTTCAGCATCATTTGTAAAATTAAAATATGTTATTATAAATAGGCCGGTTAAAATCAATTTTTGAGATGCTCATCTATCCTGACCTTGTGCGAAAAGAATGGGACGAGTTTCGGAGACAAATTGATTTCTACTTCCATAATTTGAGCAAGACAACAAAAATAAATAAACACAAGTAAATGGGCTACATTCGGCTATGCTGAATCTTATATACCTCTCCAGGCGCACTCACATTTTGTCTAATGTTGTGTATTGACAACTGATGATTATACATAGTTTGATAACTTTGGCTCTTGCCATGCTCCAGGTACACAGAAATCTAAATTGTCTTTGTACGGGAGCTGGTACACCTACTTCTACAAGCCCATTATGTACCAAATTTGGATACCGATCTTTAGATGTACACAAATTTATTTTGTTAAACCCCCACTTCTCCAATCCCGTCCACATTTTTATTGATGTTGTCTATTAATAACAAGTTGCTTATACCTAGTTCGGAAACTTTGGTTAGTGCTGTTCTCCAGATATACGGAAATCTATGATGACTTAGCATGGGAAGTGCCATGCCTACTTCTCCAATCCCGCCCACATTTTTTCGGATGTTGTGTATTGAAAACCAAGGTAGGTATTTGTTTCTAATTTAAAAACTTTAGGTCTTCCCATTATCTACAATAACATAAAAATAATAAAAGGGATTTATAGGTTAAATAAGGGCACTCGTGGTTTTTTGCGCATATATGTATATCGACGGCAAACAATTCCGGACTAAAGGTGACGTAAATGTATGACTACCTGGTCCCCGTCGTATTTGGAGCCCTCGGAAAATTCATTTCAACGGACACACAGATAGACGGGCATCGTAATTTGTACTTCTCTTCTTATAAGGAGCCAGAATATGCTCAGGAAAAACTTTTTGAATTTTGGTAATAGGTAGTATTTAATTCATACGTTACCTGCACCCATGTTCTGTAACTTTGGTGAGAACTTCTCGCGTCGAAAAATGTGAAACACAATATTCCATCGTTTCTTGAAAAGGGAGTCAAAACTGTAACTGTACCTCATGTCGAAAACTATCAAAAGACATTGCAGCCGAAACCGATGTGACATTGCAGGCGTTGAGAACGTCATTAATACATATCGTTGACGGCGACCAAAATTTACTAAAATTGAAACATTTTCAACGACGGCGGCGAAAATACAACCGTCGGCTATACCATATAATGTAAAGTGGGACTTGTTGTTTGCAAACGATCTTTGAAAAAATTCGTATCTATATATATAAAAATTAAAAAGTTTGTTTGTTTTGTACAGAAACATCACGTGAGCCCTAAAAATAAAATAGGCTACTTATTTTTTCGATAGGGGCAGGGAATTGGTACCCCCATTGGATGCCAATATTAAATATCGCATATCTTAAGAGCCGCTGCACGCATTTTGTTGAACTTTTGGTAGTAGGATCTTTTGAGCCCCAAAATTGAAATAAAATAGCAGCGGGGGAAGTGGTTCCCCCCATAGGACGCCAATGTTTAATATCGCATATCTTTAGAACTGTAATTGTGAGAATGTTCAAACCTTGTAGAAGTCACTCTAATAGTATACTACACTTTTGAAATTAAAAATAAGGCGGTTAGGCGCAGGGGGGATATATCTACAATAAGATGCATACATTAAATATCTCTCAACTGAAAAACTATTAAAGGGAGCGTCTTCAAACCTGGTTAAAGCAGTGTAGCGAAGCGCGCCGGGTTAAGCTAGTATTTTATAAAAATGTTAAAAGCAAAATGATTAAACAATGAAAAAATGTGCCAAGAACAAAATGTTATTATTTTTCGAATTTTGCATTTTTATTTGTTTTTTAGTGTTAACATTTTTTCTCGTCCCATTTTTCTTCGTGAGTATTTTTTTTTACAGTTCAAAGCGGCAACTTTTCTCACAAAACTGTTAGACTCCTTTCACACTCGGCAAGTTACTTGCGCAACTCTTGGTTTGTTGACGTCAGCGGTAAGGTCGGGGTAAGGAAAAAAATATTAAGTACAGACTTTGTTGTACTCGGCAAGTTACTTGCGCAACTTACTTGCCGAGTCTGAAAGGAGTCTTACAGACACACTTTTTCTGTAAATTGGCGAGCAATTTCCTTACGAGACAGCAGTTTAGTGAAAAAAAACAGATGTTTGTTTCAATATATGGATTATTTGTTTCATTTCACACATTTTAATCGAAAAGTTTCTCGACGATAGAGTTACAGAACATGGGCACTGGTTAGTATTTGTCAATTCAATTGCCATTTTTCAGAAAACGTCAATAGGTACTTTCTAGAAATGACCCCAGTATCTTGTTTTGACTTCTATTATTTGCACCACTGAATATTTGCTTACTAAAAATCAGTTTAATAATTTAATAGTGTTGTTGTTTTAAGTACTGAATATTTACACACTGGTACCGAGTTCAATAACTAACTACTTATTAGGTAAATTAACTAGCGGCAAAGTTTTAATTTTTTAACTAGCTTTAAACAAATATATTCGAAGAATTTATATTCATAATACTTAAATTTAGAATTAAATCTGTGACAATGTCAGTGAATCTGTATGACTATTCGAATAACTGCAGTGCATTTCCTTTATTAACGTGAGCGTATAACTGGTTAATTTTTTTTTTATATGAACAATATTCCAGATTTCTTTATAGATCCCCAGTTAAAACTCAAGGAAGAACTTTTTAAGGAAGAATTTATTTTAACTTCATTATAAAAATTTTCTTGTAAGTAACAGGGTACTTTTTGACTTCTTGTAAGTACAAAATTCTCGGACAACTCAAACAAAAATAAGTGCAGCCGTATTCATAATGAAAATGTGACACGAAGTTAGCACAAAGTTTATTTAAAATACACTTACCAAACTCTGGCTAACGATTTGCTAAACTCTTGTTAACGAGCTGCCAATCGTTTGCCAACTTGTAAAAAACAGCCGTTTAATGTTAAACAATGTTGTTGATGTTTTTAATTTACTGATATTATTTATTTAATTTACATTCTTTTACGTAATTTATTTTCATTTAAAAAACTTTTAAAAATTTGTATGTGTATGTGAAGGGAAAAAGAAAACATTACAAATTCAGCGATGATTAATGCAAAATGTGGTGAGCAATAGAATGTGGCATT
Organism: Pollenia labialis; assembly: GCA_949318255.1. Classification (NCBI taxonomy): domain Eukaryota; kingdom Metazoa; phylum Arthropoda; class Insecta; order Diptera; family Polleniidae; genus Pollenia; species Pollenia labialis. The sequence continues at coordinate 12,231,058 of OX439144.1, read as the reverse complement.
ATTGAAATTCAGAGTTGATTTGTTAAAAGTTAGCAGATGGAGAAAAGTTCGTTATGAAAAAAAAATAGCAGCTCGTTGTACGAAGTGTACAAACTGTGGCTAACTCTTTGTTATGAATACGGCTGGTAGTGTTTATATGCCTCCAACATAACTTGCTAACTTACCAGCTAAGTAAAGTTTTTGCAGAAATAACAAACGGAATGCAAAGTTATATATGCCCTTTAAACTTTACGGAGAGTTAAAAAATATGTTTTATAAAAAAGAGGATAACTATTTTTAGTCGAACAAAATTACAAAATTGGATTGAGACCTTTTATGATCTTTCAACTTAGAAAAAATAAACGAAATGAATCTGTTGTACATTAAATACAATAATTCTGTTAAGAATTTTTTAATACTGTTTTATAAGATTAGCCATTGGTTATATCCAAGTTCAACTGTAAAAAACTTATAACATATACACTTGTGTGTTTTACAAGTCAATATTAGGGTTCCTATTCTGAAAACAATATTTTGGAAATTCCCGAGAATTTTAAAATGCGATATTATTGCGAAAATTTCTGCGCGAAGTTCTCATCTCGATCTTTGCATGGCTTCAGCTGTTATTTCACCGATGTCAAATTTTTTTTGATTAGAATTTTCAGATCGGCCAAAAGTGCTTAAATTGGACAAAAATCACAAAACTATAGCTATGAAGAGGTGGTAAATTAGTATCATGACAAACAAAGAAAACAAAACTTTATTTTTGCGCATCTTCATCACAGTAGTAAATGAACCCAGACACCATAACACACATGCACGTGTATGTAGTATGCTGACTGTTTGTTTAAATTTAAATCTCTTTAATACAGCGACGTTAAAATGAGAGAACAAAGTTATCGGACCTGTACAATGCGCTATTTTGCTTTCTTCGCTTTTTATTTCGGTTTGGGACTGAGTTTTTTAATTTTTACGATATTTTTCTTAGACCGTATAAAGTATCCATATTCCGGAACCTTAAGAGCAGCGGAGTGTGTTAAAACATGTCCGTCCTTCGGTTTGTCTGTCCATGCGGATGTTGAAATACAATTTCCGAAGAATCCAGTGTGGTTATATATTTATATCGCGTATAGCCCGTTTTTGTTTTACCATTCACCTGAAATGAATTTGGTTTAATATTAGCAGTGACAACCGGTTCATACATGGCTGAGTTTTGAATTAACAACTACCTTTTGCTCCTGAAATAATGGTTTTGGTATAGATGGGGGCCCCAATTTCGTTAAGATATTTCTTATATATAAATCTGACATGGCACAATTTCTAGTGTCATAATGCCATTTTTAAAGAATCATATGGTCCATCGAGAGAGACTATGAAACTTCTTGGTGTGTTATAATCAAAAAGTTTTTTTTTACTTTGAAAAGTGTCTTATTGACCATGGATATTGTAACACTTTTTAAATACTATTGAAAATTAGCCAAATCGGGCCATTTGAGCTATCGGACAATTGGCTTTCCGAAGGGAATATTATATTCCGCACTTTAACTTGTTTTTTTTTATTTCATGTCAAAAATAATAATAATGAAGTGTGTTTTTTTTTAATTTTAGGGAACCTCCAGTCAACTTATTGAAAGTAAATACTTAAAGAAAGAGAGCGCATTAATCGCAATTTGACGATGATGCCAAGAGTTTTGAACACAAATCTCTGGCGCGCTTGAACATATGAAACAGCTTCCAAAAAATACAAACGAATAAATGGTCATTATCTAAAATTATTGACAATTTTAATATCTGTATATTTTTTTATTTTTATCCAAATCTTTTTATTTGTAACCCTACTTTCAATTTCATTTTATTGTTTTACCTATTTTAATTTAAACTTATAACTTATAAATCGATTAATATCATCAATTAAATATAAGTTTTCCCGGGAATAAAATGGAAACTTTATACGTTCCCGGAAATGAGAAAATTCGGCAAATAAGTAACCCTAGTTAACAATTTTTATAATTTTTTTCCGAATACGACTTGTACATCCGTCCATACACTTGCAGTTCATTATTTTGTACTTTTTTTTTTTTTTGTTTCTAAATAAAGTAATAAATTTGTGATTCAGATGTTTGAAAATAATGAATGAAAATCCTAAAATAATTTTTCATAAATAGACATCAATGAGTGTTCTTTATGTTGCTGCCGTTGTTGTTGTTGTTGTTGTTTTAGCAACATCATAATGTTGTTGTTTTTAAAACAATAAAAAATACTGTGTGTGCAACAAGCAAGCGGTGACAATATTAAACAGTTCTAAATATAGAAACACACAAAATACATACATACACACATACATACATAAATACACATTAAAACATTCACATACAAGCGTAGAGACCCTGCAAATAATAGGACTAGTCCAAACACATATAAAGGCAGGACCATATAACCCAGCTTTGGATTACAAAGGAGTAGTCTTAAAACTACTCCATTGTATACACAAGAGGATTAGTTTTAACTTCGTTTAAAAACGAAAAGACATGTCGTTTCACTACAAACACTTTTTAACAATGAGATGGTTCATGCTTGCATTACATCGGACCAGTCCATGGAGTAGTCCATTTAATCAAAATGGACCAGGTGGTCCATATTATTTGCAGGGGATACTTATACAAACACATGCATATGTATCTTGTAATTCATTCATGATTTTGTTTTGTAGTACTCATACAGCACCTTCTATTGCGGAAGTCACTAAAAATAGCCTCTTTAATTTAATGAAAAATTCGTCGCTTATCATAATGTCGAATTTTGCGAAAAACTTTCTTTCGTGGGGCATTATTTCAAACAAATTATTAGAGTTTTTAATTCCACGAAATTTTCCAACTCCCGAGAATTTTGTTTAACAATAATACATATTTAAAGCTCTTCTGATCAGATAAGTACTGCGGCGTAACTTTTCCTTAAGCGGGTGTGGCCTCACTCCCACCTTTTAAATAGCAGTAACTAGCTAGTGGATTTGTGGGGAACTCAAGCTTTTTCAAATCTTTTGTTGAATAGGTATTCAGTGATCATAGTTTCTAATAATAAACTTATAATTCGACCGGTTATTTTAGTTTTGCCCAAGCCGGTTATTTTTAAATGTCAATTTTTCCGATTTTCGAATAAACCGGTTGTTTTTTTTTTGTAAAACAAGCGTTGCGTTTTACATAACTACGGCCTAAAAAGGGGGACATTTATTATATATATAGAATTGATTTCAAACTTAATTTTTGTAAAAATGTGCCTGCGGCATACCAGAAACCACTCGACGATTTGTTTTGAAAGCAGCGTTACCATCTGTCAAGTTTTTCCTTTTTTGTAAGTCTTCTTTTTTTATATTATTTAACAGAATTAATTCCAAATACATTTTGGTGTTTTCTATTAAAGTTTTGGCATTTTTGCAGAAAAATAATATTCAAAAAAATTTGGGTGTTGGCCGCTTAAGCCGCCAAACATTATATTGATGCAATTTGTTACAAAGATGGAACATGATAGCAAAATTAATAAAGGCTTTATTGTTCTTGGAATTTTGGATCAGTGAGGGTAAACTTGGACAACAAGTTGGCAATTCACAAAGAAGTGCATTTTGAAATCGGCCTTTCAGAGGGAGTTGTTTACTGAACTTTTCATTAACCCCATCGAGTCTGCAAAATTTAAAAAGTTTACTTATTTTTATCCTTAAACTATCACTAATGGCATAGATTTAAAAAATCAACTTAAAGGGGCAGAGCAGTGTAAAAATTCGTATTCTTGGTATCTTTTTTCCGAATAACTTGGTACTTTTTGTACAGACTTGTTCTCAATAATTTCGCAAAAACTTGCAATCTATGTTCTCTCACATAAAGGTAGCAAACAAAAAAAGCAGTCAAGCTTTTTTATAGCATCCACCACAACTAGTTGTGATGAGGGTATACTAACTTTGACATTACATGTGAAACTTTTTTAATATTTATCTCAATATTTGACAAAAATATTTAAAAAAAAAATGAGACCCGTGAATTCATATTTAACTTTAGCTTTGTTTTTAACAATTTCTATAGATTAACTAAGCTTTATTTGCAAGAAGGTAATTGTATAATTTAATTTAGAAACTGTTAATGATGTTTGATCTAGCCAAGCGTTTTGCAAGATCAAATATTTTTTTTAATAAAACTAGTGGTTACGTGTAAGACATCAAATATTTAATAGGTGTGAACATAGCTTTAGACCACATATTAGAGTACCTATACACTATAATTTTGTTATCTTTTCTGTGTATTAATATAATTAGAGTATCAGATCGAAAAGACATACATATGTATGTGCATTAGGGGTACATACAACCAAATTTTGGCCCTAGCACTACGCGATAGCGAATATTGTGTTATTTACGAAAACAATTTCTTCGGGTCGTTTGAAAATAAAAACCTCTCCCACAAAAGCGATTTTCTAGAAAAAAATTTTAAATATTTTATTAATAAATGAAAAAAAAAGTTTAAAAGTTTTTTAATTATTAAAGGACATGCATTTCAAATTTAATGTGCGTGTTGTTTTGCTAAAGTTTTTGGCTAAATGTATAAAATGACAAATAAAAAAAAACAATTTTCCAACTTTACCGCGTTTTGTGGGTGACCTTTTTTTGAAAACCGCGAAAAATTTTTATAATTTTTTTAATACCTTTCAATGGACTATTCGACTATGCTAAGGCCATTTTGATATTTGCAAAAAATGGGAATAAGTTATACCCCTAATGTACATATTTTTGATTTTTAAAATAATAAAATTTACCTAATTCGAATTCAAACAATAAATGTAAGCGCTTTAAAGCAAAAAATTCCATTATAGTTATAACTAATGGCGTTTTCTTTTCTGAGTTATATTCTGCCTCTTACATTTCTTAATGTTCTTTTCTGAAAAATGTGTTCTGTTTTAAAAGTGCGCCGTGTTCTTTTCTGAAGATGGTCCCCGTAAAAAGAAAAAAACGCTACATGTTCAACACTCATTTTAATTAAAGGGGAATGAGTGTAGCACTAGATTAACAGCTGGTTTTGTTATTATATCAGCAAAGATAAATTATTTTTTTAGTGCGTCTCTCGTATTTTTTTTTTCTTAGAAATTAGCGGTATAAAAGGCTCCAAATTTAAAACGATAATTGTAATTTATTGTTTTATGTCGAAACTTGTGTTCTTTTGTAAACGTAAAATATACAACACTTCTAAAAATCAGGTTTACATTTAAAAATGTTGCCAGATCCCATGTAACACTTATGGTACACTTTTTTTTGAGAAAAGAAAACGCAATAAAAGGGATAAAAAGTGTTAAAAGAAACATTTTGTTTACCAAATTAAAATTTAATTTTGAAAAATACTTTGGAGCAAATAAATTAAAAAGGGGAAATCGTACCATAAAAGTCTTAATCTTAATTCAATAAATAAGAACATACATGAATAATTGGGGTTTTATGCTTTAATATTGCAACAAGGTGCTAAAAGTAAGAAAGTGATGTAATGACTATGAATGTACATACATAAGTATATTGAAGTCCATAGTGGTTTGACCCCGGGCAGCGATGGATTTTAAAATAGTTAGTACTATATGAAGAAAACTTTTTTCCCTTAATAAATTATAGCATACATTTTTGGAGATAATTCCAATTTAAAATTTTGTTATTTTTTTATTTAACAGAGAAAACCCCCTCTTCTTTGTAACAACAAAAAAAATGATACAAGAGATTAAAAATGAGCAGATTTGTTGATTGAGATAAGAAACATTTCTTTGATATTGACAACATAAAACGTGTGACAGCCATTTGGTTGATTTTTTTTTGGGATTTGATTTTTTCCAACTTAAAGCGGTAAAAAACATTTGCTTACAGTTGTTTCTACTTAGTCGTGGAGGCAGACGTTTGTTAAACCTAGCATTTGTACACAATACGAAACCATGTTTCTATTACGAAAGTAACTAAAAAAGAGTTGATGGAATCCAAGGCCGTCCACTTTTTTCAAAATTTAAATGTATTATATCCTGTGGTTCCTTTAAGTAACAAAGAGCCACCACAAATTGATCCATTTATTTATGTAAGACGATTTATGCTTAATTTCTTTCCAACTAAGACCATTTTGCATTATCAAAAACCAACTTCGTCTGGTAGAATAATTAATTATTTTTCAAATCATCCTAAAAGGATTATTATTAACACGGCTAGAAATTTTATAGAGAATTGAAAATAAGTGATTCTTGTTTCCATAGGAATAATAAGGAGAACATTTCTAGAGCATTAAGAGAAAATAGTTTTCCGAAGGAAATTATATCTAATTTATTAATACAATATAATAACCATCACACAGAAATAAATCAAGTTAAAAACGTCGAAAACAAGGTTGATTTAAAATTTGTCGGTGGTGATTTTGCTTCATACGTTTTTCATGTTAATTCAACCTGATTTTATAATTACTTGCGAACAACATTTTTTTCTTTTAAAATAACTTTAATTCATGTTAATTTAACATTGCAGTAAAGTTAGAGCAAAATGTCATTTATATTGAAATAACAATCCGAATCACGTTGAATGAAAGTTATTTCAAGTTGAAACAACGTGAATTTCATGTAGAATCAAATGCTTTGAGTTTGTTATAACAGTGTGAATAAGCTTCAGAGACAACATATTATTTAAGAATAATTCAATACACTTACCCCTGTAACACATGCTTCACTTATTTTGTATTCTCCTTTGTCAACAGAACCATCAGCAGAATCGCCCGATATGGTTTTTGTCATCATTCTACTTTGAAAACTTGATGTAAGTACTATTTAACTTAATAATTTTAATTAAAAGAATACGGGAATTGTCTTCTTTTTATAACATATTTTAAGAATGAAAATAAAAAAATTAACATACTTAACTATGTATGCATGTTAATTTAACAAGATAAACTTTTGATTTTAATATAAAACATGTTTTTTAATGGATTCAATATTGAATCCATAATTAATTAAATTTTAATATTTTTTTTTTATTTATTTTAACAGTGAATAATATTAAATAAGCGTGATATAAGATTATTTAAATATTTTTCATTTAAAATTAATATGATATAATGATAAATTTAAATAATGGGCATACTTTTGCAGAAATTTACCATGATTCTCAATCAACATTTTTCCATGTTAATTTTACATTGGTATTTTTTCTGTGTAAACAGTTTAATTTTTTGATAACTTACTAATTATAATTTTTTTTACTAACAGTTAAGGAATTTTTTGGTTGCAAAATTTCGCGTGGGTAACTTTTCAATATCAATATTATCAAGAGCTGTTACGTCCGGTAAACTGGGAAATGTTTTGCTTAAGGAATGGATTTATTTTCAAACCAAAGAAATTAATTACCAAAAAAAATTTGTTTGTTTTAAAAGTAACAGTCGTTACATTTTAAAAAGTTAAGAGTCGTTACATTTTAAGAAGTTAACAGTTTTTTGTGTTTGAATTCATTTGTTATGGGTAACTCAAAGTAGCATATTTTTGTAAGTATAAAGAAAATTAAAGTTAATCTTTCGGAAAATGACAGATACATTTATTTTGTATACTATTAGCAGCAAAAAAATTCAAAATAATAATTTAATTTTTGAGCTATTAATGGTCATTTTCTATGGAAACACCCATAAATAAAATTAAGTTGTCCTATGTTCGTGATTTTATAACTCGAGGACCACTCAACCGATTTTCAAATAAGTACATGCGTTGGAAAGGTCTACTTTGGTACACTGATGGTTAATAAAAAAAATACCGACAGGTGGCGCTGTTGTCGTGATATTAAATTTTTTTTCCTGATAGTATACGTTGCGGATCAGTTGTTCCGTTTTCCTTACTAACCATTTTAAAAATGTAGATACTCTAAAGTAAACGTTTCGTTGCGAGTGAACCTGATAAGATTTCGATATTTCTCCGTTTCTGCGTAAAAGCTTTTAACGAATTTTATGTTAGTTTATGTTTATTGATAAAGCGAACCGAATATTCCTTTGTCATAAACGACATTTTTTTATATAGGGTGGGTATGAATGATGTATAAAAAAATTAATAAAAGTTCTCGAATAATATTCTTATAGCAATATTTGTTTGCCAAACTTTAAAATAAATAAAAATTGAAAATGGGAATTATTTCCTTTCATAGGTTACTTAATTATATTCAAAATTTTTTATTTTTTCGAATTTATTCTATGAGCTAAATTTCAGTTATATCTTTTATAAAGCTTTTTTGTAAAAGTCCTATTCCTTTAATTTTTTAGGAATGACATTATACACTACCAGACTATTGTATTGTATCTTCTTGTTACATTTTACATTAGCTATCCTTTGGATATCAATAAAGTATATTGCATGTACAGACAAATTTACAATTATTAGACACCATGAAATCAATTAAAATTTATTGATCATTTTTCATTCTTGACTGGGGCTCAAACCCAGGCGCAACCACTCGATCTCTTCAGAACATGTAAATCAATTTAAAATAGATAATCATTCAAAAAGCAAATTTCGATCTACCAAGTGTTAAATACAATTTGGTTTAAAGATTGATGTTTGACTATTGACTGCCAGCAGTCGTCGATGGCTGTGAGTGTTAAACGGCAAACCCCTCTGAATAGATCGAGTGGTTGCGATTAAAACATGTAAGGGTAACCTGTCCGTGAAAGCCTGGGTTCGAGCCTCAGGTCAGTCAAGAATGAAAAATTATCAATAAATTTTATTTAGTTTTATGTAATAAAACTCCTTTCTTCATAAAAATAATTTAATGAAAATTAAATTTGATGAACTTGAGCCGTATTAAAAACCATAAATAGATCAACAAAATAACCACTATTCTTATTTTTGTTAAAGCTAAGGCACGAGCTCTATGTGTACATTTGTCCTTCAAGTTGTGCTGAAAAAGGTCAACAAGAAAAAGAAAAACAAAATGAAATAACAAAAAATGTACTTTGGACTTCAAGAAGAATTCTTGACATAAGTACGGAAAAACAGAAGTAAGGAAAAACATGTTAAATCAATTAAAATGGATAATCATTCAAAAAAGCAAATTTCGATCTACCAAAGGTTAAAATAAAATTTGGTTTAAGGATTTATGTTTGACTATTGACGTCAGCAGTCGTCGATGGCTACGAGTGTAAGACGGCAAATCCATCTGAGGAGATCGAGTGGTTGCGATCGAAACATGCCACGGCCAAGAATGAGAGATTATCAATAACAATTTTAATTGATTTTCATGTTGTAAAATTCCTTTCTTCATAAAAATAATTTAATGAAAATTAAATTTGATGAACTTGAGCCGAATTAAAATATTAAAAATTTGGATTAAAAACCATAAATAGTCCAACAAAATAACCACAATTCTAATTATTAATAAAAATTGCTAAAAAAAAAGTTAAAAAAAGTCACATCTTTGGACCGCGACGGAGCTCCTAAAAATTAAGTACATATTATTGAAAAACAATTAAGAGTGTTATATTCGGCTGTGCCGAATCTTATATACCCTTCACCATTGTTCGAGCAGAATACAGAGCAACTAAACAAAAACTAAATACTTTTTACATATACAAAAAACTTCATTACAAATTACCCTGAAGGAAACCTGTAGCTCGTTTCTGTATTTCTCGCATCGTAAAATTTTTCAAATGAAGTGTGAAACAAAAAATTCCATCGTTTCTCGATTTGCGAGAAAAAAGTGTTTCTGTATTTGAATGCGAAAACACACAACACAGATTCTGTTTTAACTGGAATATTTCCAGTAATTAAGTGTCAAATGAAAGCTAAACGTCAACAAAAGAAATAAATATAATAAATACAGGGCTGCCAGATTTGACGATTTATCTTCATTTTGACGATTTTTGCTCCCATATTAGCAAAGTGTCGATTTGCTGATTTGTTCTTAAAAAGTGACGTTAGCAAAAATAAAATCAACAATATTTTATAACTTTGTTGTAGATTTCTATAAAAGCTCATATTGAATTTTCAAATTTCAAACACTTGATATTTTGTGGCGTTGAAAATTTAAAAAACAATATGAATTTCTGTAGAAAGCAACAACAAGTTTATATATTTGATATTTAATCTTCTTAGCTTATATGGACACTTTTGTGCCAAACCATTATTTCGGCAAGAAAAAAAAGTTGTTTGTCTATAACCCGTTTATTTACGAACCGATTTTTTTTAAATTTTAACTACCATTTATTCTACTAAGTCTATTTCATGTGAAAAAGTGAAGTTAATAGTTATAAGAATAGGTAAATTATAGATTAATAGGTAAAAATTAGAGGCAAACGTGTTTTTACTCATATCTCAGCCATTTGTGAACCGATATTTTTAAATTTCAATAATATCCTATTTGGATTGTTACTATCAATTTTAGTTTTTTTTTCGCAAATATAAAAACCCTAACTAAATATTTGTAATACTGCTATCAAAGCTGATTTAATTTAAAAAAATGTCATTTCTTGGTATTTGTATACATATATCTATTTTAAATAAGTAAGTATGTTAATTTTATTAAGCTTTTGTTTTTATAAAAACATTTATTTTATTTTTTATTAAAATTTTAAATTGTTATTGTAATTTGACTTAGAATACACATTCATATAATATGAAAATTTAGAAAATAAATAATTCTAAAAAATAGATACAATACATATAAATTTAAAAAAAATAAATTTCGAACAATAGACAATTTATATGTACATACATATGGATGTATAAAATACCCATACACTTTAACTATGTTTTTGTTTGATTATGTTTTAATAAAACATCAAACAAATTTTGTTTAATTTTAAATTGTCCGATTTTTTAAAACTAAAAGACGATAATTTTTCTCAAGAAATTGACGATTTTTACACAAATTTATCTGGCAGCCCTGAATAAAACCAAAACCAGGAAAGGCTTAAAAAATGTTAGTAACAAAATACTTATAACCATGGTGTTTTATTTTAAATTATGCATTCATTATTTAAATTCTTTTTATTTTTTTTATATTAAAAAAGTAGTATGTATATACACATATTTTAAATTTAAAATATCTATAATTTGTTTTTCTCGCACCAATTTCAAATGTGACTTATTTTGACAGTTCTTGTAAGAAACTTTTCGCAAAATATTGTTACAGAAACACTTTTTCTCACATCCTTCAAATTATTGCTGGAAAAATATTTAAATGACAGATAATTCTCGCAACGGAAAGATACAGAAACACTTGTGCGAGAAAAACCATTTTTTGTTTCATTTTGCACTGTTTCTGTTCAGATTCACACGATGCGAGAAATACAGAAACGGGCTACTGGGTGCAAGCGTCTTCAAGTCACCAGTTTTGTCGACTATTTTTCGAGACTTTTTGGCGACATTGTCAATGAAGTGTCTACACTTTTATATTTGTCTTTAATAAGCAGAAATCTTTGTTATGAATTCGTATATTAACTTTTTATACCCTTCACCGAAGGTAGAAAGGGTATATATAACTTTGTCATTCCGTTTGTAATTTCTACAATATGGATCCTACACCCTATAAAGTATATATATTCTGGGTCCTTATGAAAAGCGAAGTTCAAATCCGGTTGTCCGTCTGTCTGTTGAAATGGGTTTTCCGAAGCCCCCAGATATGATTGGGGTATCTTTATGTCAGGTATTCTTATTATAATTTTGCTATTGAAATTCAGCCAGATCGGTCCACAAATGGCTAAGATATGACCAAAAAAACCACGACTACCTCTAATTTTTTCCAAAAATCCCTTGTGTTTGTTGTATTTTTATTACTTTTTGCTGTATATCTGGGGAACGGCAAAAGCCAAAGTTTCCAAATGAGGTACACACATTAAAGTTGCCAATACAAATCATTCTACAAAATGTGGGCGGGATTGGAGAAGTGGGCGTGGTACCTCCCATACAAAAAAAATTAAAAATTGTATAAAAACCAAAATTTTAGGGCTGCCATATGTCCTATGGATATGACTAATATATCAAAATATCGGAAATTTTAAGTAGAACATATTTTATAAAAAATCGGTTCAGATACAAAAAAGTTATGACCAAAATTAAATTTTTTTTTTTAAATACCCTCTTTCGGGAACCATAGATCTCCCCGATTCCAAGCTTTATAACTAAAGTAAATGGTAAATTTCTTCTTCAACAAATCGGTATATAAATCTGCCAAATCGGTTAAAAAATGGCTTAGTTATAACCGAAATACTGAATCCCCAAAAATTACTCTTTTTTATAATTAACTGTGTTAAAATATATATTTACAAGTTTATATAAATGTTTATATATAAATATAACTTAAGTAAACGGTAAAATTCTTCCTTAACACGTCGGTATATAAAACTATCAAATCAGTTAGACAATGGGTAATTTATGAGCAAAATATTCAAAAAATGGGCTAAAAAACTTGATGTTGTTTTATTTTTTTTTATTTCAGTATATCTTGAGAACGGCAAGAGCCAAAGTTTCCAAATTAGGTACAAACATTAAGATTATCCATATACAGCATCCCACATTTCCAAATTAGGTACAAGCATCTTGGTTATTAAAACACAACATCCGACATAATGTGGGCGTTTACATAACTTTTTGTTCTTATTGCACCATGGTGAAGGGTATATAAGATTCGGCATAGCCGAATATAGCACTCTAACTTGTTTTTTAATAAAATAATTAACTGCTAAAAAAATAATTTCCTTTTCGACATATTCTTTAAAAAAGTATCAAAAGTGTACACTGGATTTTCTAAAATGTACTAGTGAGTCTTTGGTTGCAAATTGCAATGTCTACAGTTGGTCCCAAAAGAACTACCTAGTCAAAAGTAGATTTACAATGACACGCACATGTTAATTGTCTATGGTAAATATCATTGTCTGGGGTAGAATATGTCACTACTACTGGTGACTGTGTCAGTAGTGAATCAGTACAGATTCACTAGTGACATTTCCTACAGGGTAAATTTAAAAAGCGAAAACTGGTTAATATTTTTTTAAATCGTTTTTAGAACATAAGAAAATTTAAAAAAAAATTTATTTTTGAAAAACCAAGATTCGAACCAGGGCACTTACAGTTTCTAACATTAACAGACCCCTTAGAAAACTGAACCATGAAGGAACGCTGTTTGAATGTCATTAAAATAAAATTTGGCCCGTTTACTGGTTCACAACTCAACACAGTTCAGTTGTAATTATTTTTGATGTTTTTGTTCACCGCAATAAAGCAAAGTTGTTAACCATAATACAAATATTAAAAAATCAACTTATTTAAGTACCATTTATGTGTGTTTGTTTGTTTGTGTTTGTTTTCTTTTAGTATAGGCAGTGTTGTCATACCGTAGATTTATCTTTTTTGGCAAGTTTTAAAGTAGCAAAAATAAACAAAAATTCTCAGTTTCTATTTGTTAAAATTATTTCGTTAAATAGATGAAAAAAGAAAGAAGGGTGATAACGACCCAGATAATATATACTTTATAGGGTGTAGGATCAATATTGTAGAAATTACAAACGGATTGACGAAGTTATATATACCCTTTTTTTACCTTCGGTGAAGGGTATATAAAACCATTTTTTTAATTTTAGTATTTTATTTACCATCAATTTTTATCATTTAGAACCGAAAACATTTTTAATTAAACTTAAAATAAAAAAAAAACTTCTTATACAAGATAAAACAATAAAATCATTTTTTGGTCACAAAGTCTTGTTTACTGTCAAATCTGGGCATCTCTCGTCTTAGTTCAAGTTTCGTCTATATTAAACCTTCTCTTGTTTTTTTTATCGCATAGAGTCATGGACGCTTCTGACACTATTTTCACAGTAATATGCTTTTATGCCATACAATGCTATGAAGAATTGAAGGTCAAAGCGCGGGCTCTTATACAAAAAATAAATTAATAATATATTACAGAGGTCTAACTAATGCAGACAAAACTACAACATATTTACGCCATTAGAAGTCGATACAAGAGAAAAAAAATTTTTGACCCACCCTAACGTATTCATACGTTTTTTTCAGTCACTAAAATCATTACATATCAAGCATGAAGTGTTTGACAGAATTGTTGAAAGCGCAAAATATAATAGGAGACAATTTTTGTGTATTCTTATTTGAGTTCGTAAAATAGAATTTCAAATGGAAAAAGAGCACGTGAAAATAAAGCTTTGATAAATACGAAATTGTTGACTGTCAAAAAACTCCTATTATTATCACCAGGCGTGGATGCAGGGACGGGGAAGGGCAAGCGTGGTCGACTTACGACGACTTTGTTAATCTTATTCGCAGAAAATACAACAAGTGAAATCCCCTAAGTGCTGTGTCTTGTTTTGTTTTGTGATATTAACAACACCTGTACTTATGAAACGCGTGTGAAATTGCTACAAGAGAAATCTGCAGTTGCAAAAAAGCCTGGATAAACATAATTTCCACTCAATAACGAAAAATACAATACTCAAATCGGATTGTAAGACGAAGAAATGAATGAAAAGATGGATGAATGGGAGATATGTATGTATGGATTGATGCATTGTACATGTTTACAAGTATTCTGCCTCACAAAATTGTTAAATACAATAGAATAATAACATACAATACAAAAGTTGTAGTAGGCTTAGTAAAAAGAATTTAATTGAATGGGTGTGAGGGAGAATGAGGAGGGTGGGCGTATATAAACAATTTAACACTTTTATTTGTGATAATACAAGACAAAGTTGAGCATCTCATATTTATTCATCTACAGTTCTATCCATTCATCTATCCAACATTGAATATAAAATGATAAAAAAAAAATGATTTAATCTGGGGATAATTCCTCGAAACAAAAGAAATAATCACAATAGAATGTGAATTTAAATTAGAGCTCTATTGTATATTATTTTTGCTTTTGTGTACCATTATGATGTATTGTGCTCCTTCGGCATTGTATTGGCCCACAATTACAGTGACAATAAAACAAAAATAAATATAAGGAAACCGTAAGTACAATCAGTTGTGCTGAATATTATATGTATGCCCTCTTCTTAATGGGTTTCCTTTGTCTTCTAAACAATTTGTTTATACATAATTTCAGATAATTACAACATGTTTAACATACTAGGGTCAAACCAGGAGGCAAATTACGGCATTCGATATCGATCGAAATTACAATACAATTTTAATGGAAATTTCGATCGATATCGAATGCCGTAATTTGCCCCAAGGGTCCTTGGTAGAAAATGAAATCGTAATTCTGAAAATTCTTAAAATATTTTTGGTGATGTTTCAAACGCAACCTTTTAAAATAACGATCGACTTATAAGCTTTAAAAATGTTCTATAATTTTTACTTGCCTTCACACTAGGGATGTCCTCTTAGAATAGAGCCATAAGGCCTTCTACAACCTTCTAAATATATTGATATGTTTATCAAATTCAGCTCAATTATTTTTTTTCATCATTTTTTTTACTGGATCTTCAGATATTAACAAACAATATTTATACAAATTGCCTTTAATGTAAAGTTGCAAAATATGTACATACATACATACATATAGGGCTTGCAAATTTACCGACTTTTTCAATTACCGGTATTCGGCAATTTATGTGGAAAAATCCGGTAAACCGGGAATTTACCGGTAATTTTGAGAGTATTTTAGTTAGTGGATATTTTATTCAAGATAATTAATTATAAAATTTTGTTTTATAAAATTCATTCAGTTATTTGATTAAATCATTCTTTTATTTTATTAATTCATAACATTATAATATATAAAAAAAAGTATAAACGTAAATTGGAAAAAAAATTAAAACTTCATTTCAACTCTTGTTTTTGATTAAAATGCTGTCTTAAAAAACACATTGTGTCTAATGCTAAGTTCACACTTGGGTTTTTAAACGCGTTTAAGCAAAATGTTGATTTAGCTAATCAAAGCCGTTCACATTCCATTTGAGATGATTAAGTTGACAGCAAAGACAGCTGATCGATAAACAAAAAAGAACAAGCAAATTTTTATTTCTTGAAAACATTAAAAATGAAAAGAAATACATTAATAAAGTTATCAGCAGATTATTTACTCTCACCCCACACTTCCACTAGCATCTCTTCCTCCTTCTGACTCGAAGGCTTTTTTCATTTTTTCTTTTCCAAATCCATTTAATTTTTATTATATTTTAACGTTTTTTTTATTTAATGAAAAAAAAACTGACTGTCAAAGAGGTACGTTCATTGTGGCCGTTTTTCAGTTTGAGGCAAGACGAATTTAAATTCGCCTTGGTTTGAGGTATGTATGTTCAGAGGATTCTATGTGGTCTATGAAGGGATTTAGTTGTAATCATGTCAATTTGAAGTGATTAACAAAACACTTCAATGTATGGGTAATCATCTCGATTTTGAAGTGTTTAGAGCTAAATCACGTTCGAGTTGCTTAAACGCGTTTAAGAAGCCAAATGTGAACATAGCATAACGTGTTATCATTTAAGCTCGACCTCATCTTGGTGCAGATCAGACCGGCTGCTTAAAATGCGCGCTCCGATTCGACACTTGTCGGTCGAACAGTCAACAACATTTTAAATGCTTTCTCTAAATATTTACCTCAGATATTCTGTTCTTTGAAAAATTCTATTTCCCTTTTAATAATATTCGCTAATCCTTTAGCTTTAGGTGATTTTGACCGACTACTTTCCAAATTCGATTTATTCATCTTCTGCTGAATTGTAAGTTGCAACTTTTCTTTCATTGTTAACGCTGGCGATGCTTTTAAACCCTGTACACAACACACAACAAGAAACCAAAATTTGTTTAATATTTACGTATGTAGGTGCGAGTAAGAAAAAGAAATTTTTTATATTTTACAATATTTTTCGTTTTGTTCCGTACATACTACATTATAAATAAAGTAAAATTTCTTTATTATAGTATAATTATATATTTTAAATATTAAATTCAACTATTTACTAATAAAATAGTAGGTATGTATGGAACAGAACAAAACGACAAATATTGTATAATATAAAGCATAAATTTTTACCGAAAAAACCGGTAAAAAATAATGAATTTACCGGTTTTTCGGTAATGAATTTTTTTGCAATTTTTGTAATGCAAGCCCTACATATGTACATATGTATAAGCTAACAGCCCATTCTAAAGCTAAGATCCCACTATCGGCTCAAATAGCACAATCTGTGACGATTTTTATCGTGCTATATCGGCGCACCTTTATAAATATTGCACAATTTATTTTTAGGTGGTCCCATTATCGGCGCACATTTTGACAATTTTTTTCGCTTCATATCGGCCAAAACTCAATTGCGACAATAATCGGTACAATGCGGTCACACTATCGTGCTATTTGGGCAAATTAAATCAAATGTTTTTGTTTATTTGCTTGTTGGCAAAAATAATTTTACTTTAGAAATTCGCAAAATTCTCCGTCGGAATATTCCATTATGTTTCCTATCGGAATCTGAAGAAGCTAAAACTAAATCGATCGGAATTGAACATACGGAATTAAAACTATTCCGATCGGAATTTGTGACATGCCTGTATAAATCTTAGAGTAAAGGTGTTATGATACTTGCTATTTTTTGTATTGGATTTTTTAGAATTGACTGAATGAAACAACAAATGCGAGAAAGAACAAGTAATACAATTTGATAAAATGTAAACAAAACAAACAATACTGCCTGCCCACGTTTTTTCCCCACAAAAAACCGTCATTAAAGTTAAAAATCGCAAAAAAAAAAAGTTAAAACCCGTTTCTTTCGATCAAAAACTAAAAAAATTGGCAACAGTGCTAACAATTAATCTGGAAATGTCTATTTTAAGTTAAAAAATGTTATATTTTTCTTGACAGTCTTAGATTATTTATCGATAACACATGTATATTTGTTTGACATTTCAAGATTTTTTATGATATAATCATACTCTTTACACTTAGTCAGTTTTCCTATGCAAATATATTTGCACTGTTCTCCAGTATAGAAAAAATACAAAAAATAGCAAGTATCATAACAGCCTAAAAAGTATCAACAAAAAAGTACAATTGAAAGAACTTAGCTATCTCTGTTCTGTTAATTTTATTAAATGTTGCCAACTTTTTGTTTATGAGAAACCTAAAAACCGGTATATCGCTGAATTTGCCCATAAACCGCTGATTCAGCAACACTTTTAATATTTCAAGCTTGAAATGTCAATTTTAAGTTTAAGAGCTAACGAAAGGTTATATGTCAAGCGAACTGTCATACTGCGATCACTTTTTTCTCAGGCATATCATCATGAATAGATTCATGATTGAACAACGCCACCAAATTATCCAAAATTACTTTAAAAATCAGCCATCGATTTTAGCAACTTTTATAGGCAACTTCATGATTCAAATACGAAAAGTTAGAATCACGTCAATAAGACATGAGCCGTATGAACTCAGAACTAAAGCATTAAAAAGTTGCCAGATAAAATTAAAACTAATTATAAAGTTGAAATATTGGAAACATATCTTTCCCCAGGCTAGTTTTTAGTTTGAATAAACTTGAGGTTCTTAATCCCGATGATAGTCATCTTTACCCGAATCTAAGAGTCCATTTTGCGACATTCATTACCGAAATGATTGAAGACTTTTCTTAAAAAGAAACCGGGACTTTGGTGCAGAAGACTGTGCATTTTTTTATCACAATATTTAAAAAGAAATAAATGTCATCACTGAAATCGAATCTGGATTTTATTTAGGTATCTTAAGTTATTTTTTTTTTTAATTACACCTGAATTACACCTAAGATATATTACCCGCGCTCTACCCACGACAGTAAAAATTATACCAAATTCGGGTAATTACCAACAAAGTGGCAACACTGCATACCAGAGTCTCTGTCGGGAATCTAACCCGCTACCCCAAACACTGATTGACTAAATCACTAGGACTTGGCACCCCTGTGATGGGGGGGAAAAAATTTAAATTTTGTGAAACATGCAAGAAATTTCACAACAATTTTATTTGTTTTGTTAATTGTAGGATTTTTACACCCTACACCGTCCTCTTACAAAGATCCCAATTTTGAATACAAATTTCCCGGTAGTTTTTCACTTTGCCCATTTTACAATTGAATTAACATAGGAAAAAATGGGTGAAGGGAGAAAACTCCCTGCGAATTTTTATTCATAAATGGGCTGATAATGTCTGCGTTTACAACAGTTTTTTTGTTGTAATAAAATAGTCATTATACACTCAATTGATGGCCCAATAATAGGTGCGTTTGAGTACTTTTGCAGTAAAATGCAGTAAATGAGTAAACTGAAAAATTTGCTCTCACAAAAAGCTGTTGTGCAAAAAAGTACGCGAACGCAAAATTTGTAAAAATTCGTAAAATAAAGGCAACAGCTGATGGCAAATAATTGAAGTGTTGAAAAATGTTTACACTTTTGGCTACTTAACTCGTTTTCTTATCGGTACTCGATTAAAAACTTTTTATAACATGAAAATTTTTGGAAAATACAAACAAACTATTTTATTTAATCTTTCATATTTGTTAGTTTTTAATTTTATTTGATTTTACTAATTTGTAGCGGGTTAAATTATTTAAAAGAACATCAATAATTTTTTTGCTGTTGATTACTTAAGTCCCCAAGTACTTCACAATTTTACAACTCTAAAAAATTTACTTAACAAAAAAAATTTCAAAAGTTTGTATTTAGCCAAATACATACTTCACAAACAAGATTAATTTATTAATAGTTATTCACTTTTTGTTTTGGTTTAATTTTTATTTAAACTTTTCTTTTATTTAACAATTTTTTCACAATTTATATGCATTTTATTTGTTACTTTTGTTTGTTTACCTTTTGGAACATATGTTTTCTTGTTTTACTAAATTTTACTGCAAAAATTTCTGCAGTAAAAATTTGTATATACTCAGACAAGAACTGTCACTTTACGCTCTCAATTTGTGTTCTCATTTACTGTATTTTGTGTACTCGAACGCAATTTCGTAAAATGAAGTAAAGTTCAGTAAAAAATAGTAAAAACTTTTGTGTTCTCGAACGCAGCTAATATCTACCATTAAAACGAAACTACGGACAAATTTCAAAAGGTAAACAAATTAAATTTTTTTAATTCATTCGAAAAAGAGTTGATATGAAAGATTCGATTATAAAATCTTACAAAGATTAATTTCAGTGTAGAGTGCGTTTATTTGAACATACACACGAGTGTGTATGAATGTATATTTTATACGTTTTTTACCTCATCATTTTTTGTGTTGTGTCCTTTGAGGCGGTTTTGAATAAAATCAATGGTTGAATGAATTACTAAATAAATAAATAAGTAAATGAATGAGTGATTGAATGAATGAATATTTAAGTAAGTGGGTGATGTAGTTACTGACTGAATGATGATGAATGTAAACTTCCAAAACAAAATAAAAAATAAATAAATAAATGAAAGCGACAACATTGTTAAAGTACGAGCAAAAACATAAAAAAAACAACAGACGAAATAAAATAATCAGGAAATTGTTCTTTGATCTTAGTTCCTCTGTATGTGTGTGTTTTTTTTGCTGCGACCGCTGTTGTTTATGTTTTAGAGTGTGTTGCACGGTATTTATTTTATATTAGTGTGTGTGTGTGTTGGAAGTGAAATGTATGTTTTACATCGTCCCTGCAGTTCGTGAAACTTATTTTGCAGCTTCTAAGGATGCCATTACAAGTAACAATGTGACACTTAATGCATAACAATAAAAGTTGTTTTCCCCCGCGCTTTTCGGATTACTGAGAACGGGATGTCGGGATTCCCGCCCAAAATGTTTGTTTTCAGCCGATCTTGCAATACGTTGTTGTCCATGCTTGGGCCTATCACCTACAGACCCTCTTTCTTCGAAATCATTCACTAAACGATAAATAGTGCGTTTTGTTGGCATGTTGTTTCTCACAAAAATTTCACGTAACTTTCTCATCGTCACAGTAATCGATGATTGATTTTAATAAAATGTTTTAACGATCAAAACACATTGGCTTATCGAATGTTTTTCCATAATAAATTTGCCACGTATCTACTTCACGGCTGCCAAATATATGAAGTGTTTACCAAAATGGCGGCCAAACAAAGACGGACAAACAAAAAAAAAAAAAAATTAAGAAACCATTTTTTTTAATTATCTTTTTGGTTTATAATGTGTTTTTTAACGCACATTTCTAAATAGAAATTCGTTTCCATGTAAATGTTATAAGTCAAAATTGTGTTTTGTGCGTGAGATCTCTAGATCTTAAAGATCTCCAAGTTATATTTTCAAAACATAAGTTTGGATTCTTTATCACTCTTAAGAGTTGTTCGTTAAAAATAGTAACATAAATGAGCTTAAATTAGTTTTTTGACGCTTACTTATGTATATGTGTGTATTTTTGACGTTTGTTACAGTTTATAGTCTAAATAAGATTTAAGATGTCATTGCCTGAATATTTGCGTCACTCCTTTATTTTTAAAAATCGGGTCACGTTCCGTTAAGGCCGTGATACAATTTAATTGCTGCATCAAACATTTTCTAGTTGTGTGATCAGGACAAAATTTCTTCATTGAGGTTATTCAAACTCAAAGATCTATAACAATAAAGTTTTCATAGGCTACTTAATGCACTACTATTTAACAAAGTATTTAGCAGTAGAATGATTGGTAACTAGTGAATTGTTTAAGTATTGACTTTTCAATACTGCAGGGTATTCCTTAAGGAATTATTTCCTTCTGTTTGTTTTTTTTTTTGTTTTTTGTTTTTTGTCAACTTCTTGGAAATTATCAAATGGGTATTGAAGTTTATTTGATTATATTTAATATTATTGTTACGCATTATTCTGTCATAAATAACAACAAACAAATGCACACCCCTCCATTCCTTAAGTACAGGTCAAAGATGAAGAACTCCAAAATACTGTTAATGAAGGCATTAATGTCTGAAGGCAAAGACAACAAATTTTAACGGCGTCTTATGCTGCGACATTTATACTTTTATGGGGAAAATAAAATTAGAATATTTAAAACAATGCTACTTTCGTATAGGTGAAACAACGTCTTGTAAAAATTTAATTTTTCTAGAAAAAAAGTCGTTAATATAAAAGCAGGAAATGTTCGTAAGTGCAGTTGTTTCGCATGGCTCCGTGCAATAACTCCCAATAAGTCCCAAGGAAAAAATGAAATTAGACCCAACAATTTTTCATACAAAAGTGGGAGTAATTTCATTATGAAATAGCTCCCAGCCCTCTCGGTTTTATTTCATTTTTTTTGGAAGTTATTTCATTTTTTGCTGGAAGTTATTTCATAATGAAATAAAATCCAAATGAAATAAGTCCCCGAAAAAAAACGTGGGAGTTATTTTATTTTGGTTTTCGGTGTTATTTCATTTGCTGTGGGAGTTATATAATTTTTTGTAGGAATTATTTTATTTTCAATTATTTGCAGTTTCTTAAAATTGTTTAACATTTTAAACGGTATTTATAAAGGGATAGTTTAAACGGTGGCATGTCATAACTTCCAGCGTCATAGTGTCCATGGATTCTTTCTACTCTATGGTATAACAAAAACCGGGTTCGCTAACTAAAGCTTCTCTGCACAGCCAGCCTTCGGCCGGTCAGGATACAATAAAATGCCGCATTTGTTGCCAAAATGTCGAGGACTCAAGGTTAGTGTTTTGGTTACCTGATATGTAAATATTCAACTAAAACGAATATATAATAAATTTCTTTGGGAGTTTTTTCATTTCTTTTCGATGGACTGTTTTTGGAAGTTATTTCATTAATGTCTAGGAGTTATTTCATAATGAAACAACTCCAAAAAGTTGGAATTTGTTTCATTTTAGACTTCGAAATTATTTCATTTTTTTGGGATTTATTTCTTCTTTCCAGTTTGGGACTTATTTCATTCATTTTGGGATTTATTTCACTGGGACTTATTGCACCTGGGACTTATTTCACAGAGCCGTTTCGCATCACTTGCGCAGTGGTAAAGTTAAACGCAAAATGTATTGAAAAAGTGACCTGACTGCTAAAACAATGCAACCACTAATGCTATACACTTTTTTGAATAGTCCTTACGCCGCCCGAGAAAATCCTTATCTTTCCCTACGCGTTAAAAAATGTCTGTACATATATAAGCATTAAGTTATATATAAAAATGTTATTAAGACGATAATTTTTTGTAAAAATCAGCCAAGTTAGTCTTCTCAGATAACTTTTGGTGATAACAAGCAGATTTTTATCACTTAAGCGATGGAAAAAGGATTCAACTATGAATTCCTTTTTGAAATGAATTCAATTAATGCAAATAAATGGAAATGCGATTGGTTTCTTCTTCTTTTCTTTGCGAGAACCCGATAGCTTTTGTTTGGTTCAAAACAGTATTGCAAAATTTAAATTTTGAAATGGTACTGAACTTTAACTAAAAGAGTATTTTTCCCACCAAATGGTACTTTTTGTTAAAAAATAACACAATAATTTATAAAAATAAAATGAACAAAAAATATTTTATTGGTATTCATTTATCTAAGTATTTATATTTGAGGTACACATGTAAATAATATTTCTGTTATACATAAGCGTCAAGCGCCCAATCCATTACAATATTATTGTATATGATATTCGCCATTATATCTCT
This sequence comes from Pollenia labialis, assembly GCA_949318255.1. NCBI lineage: Eukaryota > Metazoa > Arthropoda > Insecta > Diptera > Polleniidae > Pollenia > Pollenia labialis. Next base: position 12,207,453 of record OX439144.1, on the reverse strand, counting down.
ATATTTCCCTATTGGATTCAATAAGTGGCAAAATATTCAAATAAAATATGGCGCAACTCTTATTAAAAAAAACATAACCTTTACAGGTTCATCCGCAACGCAACGTTACGTTTACGTAAGAGTACCTATTTGCACAGTAGCTTGTTAAGGAAAACGGAACAGCTGATTAGCAACGTATACGTTTACGCAAGAGTAACGAGGCCTTTAAAGCAAAACAACATAGTACATTGTTGCCAACACATTTCACAGTATATTGCACTTCTTTTCTGATTTCGACATACACATTGACGATAAAATTGAACAGTAATATTGCAAGTGTATGAGCCGCTTAAGGTACGTTTTTCCCTCATTGTTTAAAAAAAAATATTAAAAATAGTAAATTAATTGAAAATTTTATTTTTGTCACCATAAATTTATACTGGTATTTATATTTATGTTTTAACTTTTGCAAAGTTACATTATTCAGACTTTTACATAGTTAGAACTTAGTTCTAAAAAAGTTTAAAACATTTACTGTTTAAAAATAATTAATTAAACGATTTCTTCCTTTGCTTTTAACAAAATGAAATGTGCGTTCAAATGATGCTCAGAAATGTGGTAAAGATAAAATATCAAAAGCAATATGTGAAATGTCAGCAAACATAAGTTTCGTTTTTAGGATTGGATATATTTTCCACGAAATTTAAATATGTATATTCAGTTCTGAAATGCTTTATTTCTGAAAGATCCTCTAGAACACGGAATTGATCAATTGTAGTCGGGACTGAAAGAAAAGATACCCTCTCATTTTATTGTTGTTGTTTTTGTTTAAGATTTGATATTGTAAAACAAGTAAAACAGAGATTTATAATTCTTATTCGCTTAACAGTTTTATTTTTGTAATATCTTTAGCTTTTCTAAAATCTTTGGATGAAGTTTCCTGACGGTCTCGCCTAAGCAACCAGTGAAATGCGCATAGCAATAGCTTATCCCTTCAACAATAAATTTCAGTTTCTCAATTGTATGAAAAGGGGATTTAGCACATTTAAAAGAAACCTTGTTGATCAATTTTTGAATCCCAAAAAAAAAAACTTTGATCTTATTATAGTTTTCTTTTTCGTTTGTAAATAACACTAATCACAACAGTATTATGCTTTTGGTTTTTCCGCAAACAATATTTTCTGGAGTGAAGTTGATTATCTCTTTTAAGGTTTTATTTTCAAAACAAAATTTAGTTCTTAATGTTTCGCAAATTGTCGAATAAAAAGTTTTCGCAGTTTCTTTTACTTTATAAACGATTTCCTTAGCATTGCATGCTTCTATGAATATGGTTTTTATTTAAAGTTTTCACTAACATATTATCCAATGCATCCCTTTTTTTAAATTTTCTTGCCACTTGTAAGAACAAATATCCTATTCTCGAAAGCAAATGCTGGCGTCCTCGCTTTGCATTTTAATATTTACGTCGATAATTGTTTAAAAAAAAAACAACAACATAAATTGTGCAACAAACACATGATGACCAAGCCTGCTCGCGAAATGATCACATCACAGTTAAAAAGCTCAAAGCTCTGATAAAAAAGTACTGAAAACAACGCGGGGGTACCGTGGTATTTTGAATATGAAAAAGTACTGAAAAAAGTACCAAGGTACTGAATTTTTCAACACTGGTTCAAAATAAAATTTGTTATAATCAAAAAAAATATAATTTACGATTGGAAAATAAGACGGAAAATTATTATTAAAACGACTATTAAATTGGGATCAGAGAATTTTATCACAAATTATTCTTTGGGCAGCATTAAAAAACTCCCCACAAAATTAGTCAACAAAACGGAAATGAAATAACTCCCAAAAAAAATATATGTATATGAGAGGCAACAACAACGTTATTTGGGAATTTATTTCATTTTTTTTTTGGGACTTATTTCATTTCATAAAAATATTTTGGCGACTTATTTAATTTTCAAATTTATTTCAAAATCGTGAAAAAAATCTATATTTCCAATTGATTGGATGCTCTGAAAAATTTTTGGGAATTTATTTCATTTTTCTAACATAAATGATACGCTGGTTGTAAATCTGATAAATCACATCAAAGAATATGAAATAACCCCCCACGAAATAAGTCCCCAACAAGATTATGAAATAACTCCTCAATTTTTGGGGATTTATTAAATTTTGATTTAGGGAGTTATTTCATTTTAAAATTGGGGGTTTATTTCATATAAAATAAGACCCAAAAAATTGGGGAGTTATTTCATAATCTTGTTGGGGACTTATTTCGTGGGGGGTTATTTCATATTCTTTGATGTGATTTATCAGATTTACAACCAGCGTATCATTTATGTTAGAAAATTGAGGACATTGCTGATTCCTAAAATATTTGATTATGATTCAAAATGCTATCTGTGCGTTGGTCTCATGTAGAAAGGCCCTAACTCACTTAATTGCAGCTTTGCAGGAGAAGGCAAAAACATAATAATAGAAACTGTATGATACTTCAATTTTTAATGCTATTGCATTAAATTTTTGTGACGAGGCTGTGGGAAATTTATTGTTATCACTGTTGAACTCAATTTAGAAAAAAAATCGAGTTAGGGCCTTTCTACATGAGACCAACGATATGAATTATTAAATCAGTTCTTTTGATAAACTAAAAACTAAATAAACAAAAAAAAAACACATAAAAAACAAGTGATAAAAATTCACTTAAAATCACATTTATGTATGTATGTTCTTTTGGGTTTTGTTACCCGTATCAATTTTGAATGGTGATTTCCTAATAGCCTTTTTACACTGATAAACATCTAACATCTACCATCAATTTTCCACAATTTGCGAAGATGTTAACATCTTCCCATAAAAAATACATAGGGCTAAAAACTAACATCTTTCAACATCTTTAAAAGATATTCCTATCTCTTTTATTCCATTCTACATCTTTCGATTATTTTAGTGTCATCACCAAAAAAGTGACAATAAGTTCTATTATTAGTGTGGCATCACTGACAAAAAATTGGTTTTGAAAGCAGCGTTACCATTTGTCGAGTTTTCTCTTTTATTGCAATGTTTTTTTATATTTTTATACAAACTGAACTTCAAATACATTTTTGTGTTGTCTTTCTAAATTTTGGCACTTTTAAAGAAAAAAACATTTTTTTATTTCAAAAACATTTTTATTAAAAAATGGTGACATTTTTGTTTGATGGTAGATGTTAGATGTGACCAATGTAAACGAGTGTTTCACATTTTCTTCATCTTTGATGGTAGATGTGAGATGTTGATCAGTGTAAAAAGGCTATAACAATCATACAGGTGCATCTAGGTGTAAGGATAATAATAGTTTTTTTTAATAAGTTTCGGTAACCAATTTTTACATTCGTCTTGTAAAAAAGAGCGCACAATGCAAATTAAAGATAAAATTTTAAAGCTTAGTGCGAATTCTTAGTGAGAACATCAATGATGCTAGAAAAAAATTATGTCGCTATTTGTATTGGCATGTGACAGTACAAAATCAAAGAAATCTTACTTCGAATAAAGGGGGAAAATTAAATTTTGATTCAAATTTTTCATTTTGGTGACTTTAGTCCAAAACTTTTCGATGCCAATCTTTTACAAAATATCCATTTCTTGCTCTGGCAAATTAAGTTTAAAAGATCTCCAAAAGAGGTTTTCACAAATTAACGTTAAAATCAAAGCTAAAATGACGGCAAGCGATGACTTAAAAATAAGTACCATTTTGTAGAAAAATCTTTCAAGAAATATGAATATTATAAATCGGCTCTTAATAAATCGATATTTTTAATACATCATGTGAAAGTTCGGTTTGTGCTTTGTTGTGATACAGACGTGTATTTTTAACCCCGCATACAATTTCAATTAATAATTAATTACATTTGATTTTGTAATACAAATATTTAGCGAATGGACGCAAAAATAGAAATAATTTTTAAATAAATTATTTAATTTAAAAGTGAACAATTAGCGAAACAAACAATTAAATAAAGAATTGTAAAAAAATATATGTATGAATGTACATGTGTACATACATATGTATGTATAAATACATAATCTAAACAAAAAACATTCTAGTTTAAAACTCTTATTTTTTGGTGTTGTAAATATAATCTTCTATATACAAGTATATATAAAATAGGATGTGTGTATGTATGTGTGTATGTAACGTATGGTCTCCAAAACGGCTGGGCTGATTTTGATGAAATTTTCAGGAAATCTTCAGAATATAAAGGCGGGTGACACTGTGATTTTCGGTCTGGGGGCGGAGGGGCGTGGCAAAATCCATAACTTGAGAACGGCTTGACCGATTTGAACGATTTTTTCTTTAAAATGATCGCCATGGTCCAACTTAGGTTTTTACGAAAAGAAAATTTTACCCCGCCCACTTTTACGCCCACTTTTTCGATTTACCTAAAATCAGAAAACGGCTCCATCGAGTTGACTAATTTTTCTTTTAAATGTTCGTATTAATCAACTTTAAGTTTTCATCGAAAGAAAATTTTACCACGCTTACTTTTACGCCCACTTTTTCTATTAAGCGCATAACTGGAGAACGGCTTGACCGATTTGGACGATTTTTTCTTTAAAATGATCGCCATGGTCCAACTTACGTTTTTACGGAAATAAAATTTTGCCCCGCCCACTTTTTTCGATTTACCTAAAATCAAAAAACTGCTCCATCGATTTGACTAATTTTTTTTTAACTGATCGTATTAATCCATTTTACGTTTTCATCGAAAGAAAAAATTACCACGCCTACTTTTACGCCCACTTTTCTATTAAGCGCATAATTTGAGAACGGCTTGCCCGATTTTTTCTTTAAAATGATCGCCATGGTCCAACTCATTCTTTTTTGATTGAGCCCATATCTACACCATATGTAAGTTATTTTGTTAAAAAACTTTATGATAGGTATTCCATGGATTTTTATTTTAAAGGCCGTAAATTTCTTTAAATGCTTAATTTAAATCGTGTGGTAATACAACACTAATGTTTGCTTAGGGCCAACAACGTGGACCGGGTCAGCTAGTAAATAATAAAAATATTAAAAGAACAGCAAAAAAATGAAAAACAAAAACAACTTGTTTTAATGAGTAAAAACAATGAAACAACAATAAAACTAAATGAAAGAAATGCATACGTAACAGTAAATGCTAAAGAATGCAATGCTGAAATAAATAAAACAAAAGAAAACAATAATAACTACCTAACGTCTAAGCCAATTTTTCGCACACGTTCCCTCTCACCCTCGTTGTTCACAAAAACGGTGGATAGTGATACTCTAAAAAATATTAAACTGTCTCTGGGTACAAGTGTACAAGGTGCAAGTGTTACCGTGCCTGCAAGTATTGCCGCACCTGCAAGTGTTGCCGCGACGGCAAAAACAATCTTAAATAATGCAATGAACTCAAACACACACTCAATGGAAAACCCACTAGTAAAAAGTTTTGAAAAGCCTCAAGTACAAGTTGGTATGGACAGGTATATAACAGTGCTTAAGCGGGGTCGCAGCCCTACCTCCTCTGCTGTTGCTTCGGCCACAAAAGTACCATCTTTTGATAAAACAAATTCACAAAATCGTTTTGCAATTCTGGAGGATGAATCCTCAGAAGCACCAAACGTGATAAAATCGTTCAAGCCTCCCCCGATATATCTTAGGAAGCAAAATTCAAATCAGCTTATAAAGAGTTTGGTCTCGGTGATAGGTGAAAATTCGTTTTACGTAGCGGCAATCAAGCGTGGTAGTATAAACGAGACAAAAATTCAAGTAAATCATGAAAACGATTTTCGCAAAATTTCTAACCAATTTGAAGGACTAAAAAAAGTTTTTATACATGCCAACTGAAGAGCAGCAAAGGTCTTCAAGTAGTGATAAAGGGAATTGACTAATGTGTGGACCCTGAAGAAATAAAAAAATTACTTGAAGAGAAAGGCTTCAAAATAAAACATGTAGTTAATATTTAAAATAGGGAAAAAATTCCCCAACCACTATTTCGAATGGAGCTTGAGCCCGGCGATGTTAAGCTAAAAAAAACGAAACCCATCCTATATACAGCTTGAAATATATCCAGTACGGGAAAATCACGAGAGAGGAGCCGCACAAAAGAAATGGACCCGTTCAGTGTTTAAACTGCCAATAATTTGGTCATACTAAGGCATACAGCTATTTACCGCCTGTTTGCGTAGTATGTGGTGAATTACATGGTACAGTCCAGTGCGATAAGTCTAAAAATGACCCCAATGTAAAAAAATGAAGCAACTGTCGCGGCAACCACACTGCCAATTATAGAGGATGCCCTGTATACACTATTGTCAAGCAGTCGTCTGGGCCGAAAACTAACCCCCCTCAAACGCAGGTAACAAATCAAGTAAACACTAATGACATTCGGGCTACGCAGGCTAGTAATAATAGAACCTCTTATGCTAACGTCTTAAAATCAAGCCATGTGCCAATGCAAGGTGCTTGTAATGATGAAACTCCAGTTTCAAATTTGAGTCGTTTAGAAAAAACCATAGAAAAATAATTGCTGACAGTAAATAATTTTACGAACACAATGAGTAATATGATGCAGGAAATTCTTAGAATGCAATCGATGTTATTGCAAGCTGTATTAAACAAGCCATGAACTGTTTAAAGATTTGTTTTTGGAACGCAAACGGCATCCGCCAACATAAAAACGAATTAGAATACTTTCTTAAAAATAAACAAATTGATGTCATGATGGTTTCTGAAACTCAATTGACCTCACGAAACACGTTTAAAATCAATGGTTATACACTATATGATACCAAGGACCCTATGAATAGAGCTTGTGGTAATAAAAACCCTAATGTGTGATCATCTTGAAGATTATCTTCAAGCATCGAACATTTGCGTTGAGGAATTAAATAGAAACCTGGTAATTTTATCGTTATACTCCCCACCACTTCAATATCAGAAAGCCAATATTAAAAATATTTTAAATCATTTGGACCCTGTTTCCTAGCCGCTGGCGATTATAACGCTAAACGTACCTTTTGGGGGTCACGACTTATAACACCAAAGGGTCGTGTTCTATTTAATACTATTTCTAAAATGGATTTGAATGTGGTAGCAAGCGGACAGCCAGCATATTGGCCTACTGATCAGAAAAAAAATCCCGATGTCATCGATTTCGGCGTCGTTAACAACATCCCAATGGAAACGATTCATGTTGAAGCTTCCTTAGAATTATCCTCCGACCACACACCTACAGTTGTTACTATAATGAACCCCAATAGAATTGTATCTCCGACTGGTTATTTTGCGACGTCAGATACACAAATTAATTGTCTAAAATATAAAAAATATCTCAGCACCCATTGCACAGAAAATAATCCGGCTAGTACACCGGAGAATGTATATCGATCTATTGTTAATTTTAACAGTTTTCTGAAACTAGCTGTTCAACATTCTAGTACTGCCAAAAAAAAAAAAAACAAAAAATATTAAAATATTTTCCACAGATGTCGAGCGCCTTTTGTCTAAAAAAGGAGAGCTCAAAGAGAGTGGTAATTGCACAGATCCTCTCAACTTAAGAAATTACTAAAAGAGTGTACAAAAAAGGCTAAGAAAGCTATTGCAGACTCAGAAAACAGCTTTTCTTATAAAATATCTTAAGGAACTTGATGCAACTCCACAATCTGACTACTCATTATGGCGTGCAGCTAGAAATCTCAAAAGGCCAGTTGTCTCTAAGCCACCATTAAGAAGCTTGAATGGAAGTTGGACAAGAAATGATAATGAAAAGGGAAATCTGTTTGTTAATAATTTGAAAAACGTTTTTACCCCAAATTTATCTCACGATATAGCAGTAGAGTTACCAACTGTTGCTGCTAGGGCAGCTGTTCCCCTAAGATTTGAGTTAACAGTGCAGCCACACGATCAAGATTTTCTTGATAGTCTTTTACATATACTGATTGTCAAAATATGCAAAAGTTGATAGCTGTGACGCAAGTTGAAAGCAATTTACTTTTTCAAGATGTCGTCGCCTAGAAAACAACTTAAAATGTTTGCCTCACTTAAAGTTTTTTCATGGCTTCTGTACAGCTCTATCAATCGCAGAACATCATTTTGCTTATTTATTTTATTAATAAACATATTTCACTATTTTTTTTAAGTTTTTAGTTAAAATTTTAAAATTTCCGCAACAATTTGTAAAAAAAAAAACTTCAGCTTTTGCCGGCAAAATATTTGTAAAAAAAAAAACAAAAACAACTTCAAAAGAATTGTAATCAGCGGTTTTTTTCTTGAACGAAAATTGATACACTCACTGGCAAGAGAATTTTAGAGGCAAGTTCGTATCAATTTTTAAAAGTATGGGTGCATTGGTAAAAAAGTGTGAGTGTATTAAAACTTGATAGGCAAAACTTGATCGTGTAACCCGCAAGTAAGAGAGATCGAAAAGGCTATTTGTGATTTAAACCCCAAGAAAGCCCCTGGTTTTGATAAGATCAGCAACAAAATGCTTTTTGAGCTACCTCGCATAGCAAAGAAAATTATTCTTTATATTTTTAATGCTATTTTACGCCTTGAATACTACCCTCAAGAATGGAAGGTCTCCTAAGTTACAATGATACCAAAGCCAGGAAAAGATCACACAAAAGTTGAGTCATATATGTAGGCCTATTAGCTTATTACCTAATATATCAAAGCTGTTTGAGAAGCTCTTAGAGTCAAAATTAACCCCAATTTTAAATGACAATGGGTGTATACCTAATCATCAATTCGGCTTTAGAAGAGAACACAGCACAATTGAACAACCTTAACGAATAGTAAACGCCATAAGAAAAGCCTTTGAAGAAAAAAAATATTGTTCCGCTCTCTTCATCGATGTTTCTTAAGTCTGGCATGAAGGCTTGTTATATAAATTGAAGTAAAATTTACCAGCAAACACACAAAAGTTTCTAGAAAGCTACTTAGTCGGCCGTCAATTTATTATTAATGAAGGAAAGTTCTTAAGCTCACCTCAGCCAAATGGCGCTGGAGTCCCACAAGGCAGCATCCTGGGGCCTCTATTATACTTAATTTATACTTCGGGCATGCCAACGAGCAAATACACAAAAACTTCAACATTTGCCGACGATACAGCTTTTCTAAGCGTCCACGAAAACAGTTATGAAGCATCTCGTTATTTACAGGATCATATAACTCAACTAGAATATGGCTGAGACAATGGAGGATAATGGTAAATGAGCAAAAATGCGTACATATAACACTCACCTTGCGCTGGGAATCTTGCCCACCTATTAAAATCAATGATCAAATAATTCCTCAAAATTCGCATGTAAAATATCTCGGTATACATCTGGATCGGCGATTAACGTGGAAATGCCATATAGAGGCAAAATGAACTCAAATGAAACTCAAAGCCATTCAAATTCATTGGCTTATTGGAAGAAACTCTGTCCTTAGTCTCGATTGCAAACTTCTACTTTACAACTCTATCTTTAAGCCTATCTGGTGCTACGGTACTCAACTATGGGGCACTGCCTCGGCATCTAATATCGAAAAAATTCAAAGGCGTCAAAATAAACTGCTTCGAATAATCATAAGGATCTCAATGTGCCATTAGTTAAAACTATGATTACAAAATATGCGGTAAAATATTTGAAAAGGCTTGAACAACACCCAAATCCACTAGCTCGGAATATTTTAAATCATGGCGGCCACACTCGCTTAAGAAGAAGACACACTGCAGCACTCACCGAATCAGAAGAGCGATAAACACCCACATATGTGAACATAAAATGTTATGACGAAATTTTGTTTGGCACTGGTTGGACACACATATATAATGTATTAGGATAAGATTTGATTAATTATTGTTAGTTCATATTAAATATATGAAGATTCAATAAATAAATAATGAGCAAAAAAAAAAACAATGTGAAAGATTTTTCGAAGTACCTACTTTCTAATGATGCCAATACTTCTATAAGATCCAGTTCTTACCTGAAGATATATTGATTGTTTACCTATAATTTCTTTATTTTAAAAGTATGTAGTGAATACGCTTTTTTTTATTTAACCTGCTGCTAAATTAATATTCTTTTTGAGTTCAAAAACACCAAAATTAAATATTTTAATTTTTGTTTCAATATATTCATTTGTTTTTATGTTGTACAATGTTGTAACATTTATAAAAAAAATATGATAGTCGCACTACTGAAATACTGTTGATGTTGCTTAAGGTCGTCACACACTATCCCACAAAGTCTTACGTATTTTATGAAAATGCTTCCCTGATCTAATTATTGCCCTACAAGAAATGAATGAGCGAGTAGTCACATTTTTCATTTTGGTGTTAAGAAAATGATATAAAGAAATGACCGAAATCAAGTTTTCAGTCACATTCGGTCATTTCTTTCTATCATTTTCTTAACACCAAAATGAAAAATGTGACTACTCGCATATTCATTTCTTGTAGGGTGTTTATACATTTTCCAAAAACAATAACAACTTATCATAACAGAGTTGCATTTTCATAAAATACGTAAGACTGTGGGATAGTGAGTAATAGCCTTAAAGGCTAGTTTACACTGTTATACTTTGTATTAATACATGTGAAAAACTCAAGTAATATTATAAAGTTTGATAGTGTGAATGCACGTGTGATGAAAATGACAAGTATTATGAAAAAAAAGTTTGACATCCCATACGACTTTATTGTTTTTTGAAAAATTTCTAACCAATAATACTTTTCAGTATGAACACAAACTGTTATGCTGAATTCGATTTTGGGCAGCCGCAACAAAACTCAGTTGAATTCTATCTCACAAAGTATTATGGAATACGTAAGACTTGAGAGATAGTGTGAACTAGCCTTTAGTGGTCTGTCGTATGAGAGTGTACGTTTCAATCCTTAAAAATGCAATCGGTTATTTGTCTGGGATCTCCACATGGACATTTAGGGTCATCAAAAAAAACCCACTTGTACAGCGTATCTTGGGTTCAAGCAGTATCTGTTCGTAGTCTATTTAGATTACACCATGCCTAAAGCGATACTCAGTCAGCGTCATTTCGGTTGTCGTTAAATATGGTGCTGCATTTTATCCGTTTATTTTAAAAATTTTTAACATATCACCTGCGGCGGATTTCTTTAGATTTATTTTTAGAACTAACCGATTTTAGCTGATTTGAATCTTAAAATATCACGTATTCAAAACTTATGAATTAAAAAGAAAACAAATTAGGGGATTCACAAGGTAGTTATAATGTTGTAAAGTCATATTTCTTAAAATAATTACAAGAAATATATATATGTATGTATGTATATGAGTGCTGTGGGCTACCGCTTACAATTAAGATTTTTTTTGTTTGAAACACAACAACATTTATTTTCAGCAATTGTTAATTATTATTTAGGACATTATGACGATGTGACGTGATAGCACACCTTGTGAATTCCCCATATGTATTGATATAATTATAAAAAGATGATACATTACTCATTTATAATTTTCTATTTGTAATTTCCGAGTTGTAAAAAATTTTCTATTGCAATTTAATTCAAAAGTAAAAAAAAACTTATTTCGATCGTTCTAAATATGAAATTTCAAATTGTTAACTTTACTTTTCTTCTAAACCCTATTAAACGGGTTAACAATTATTTTCCTCGGACAACAACTTGTTCGATTATAATGAATTATCAGTTCATCCATATGCCGAAAAAATGTTAAGATTCGAATTTAAATGAATATGTTCAAAATGTTGGAAGTGGGAATTTCACATTCAAGTGCAAGTATGAAAAACTCTCCTCACTCCCACTTTTGCACTAACGCACACTTACAATTTTTTGTACTTTCATCCAATCGGCTATTTCTTCGATTTTTCGTAAAAAAAATACGTTTACTCTACTTGCATGAAAGTACTTGCATGTGCAAACCCCATGTTAACCACGATGTGAAAAATATACTGAAGGTTGTCTTTGGTAATGTTGCCTAATTATATTTAACCTTCGCCTTACCAAAGGATTTAACTTATGTATGTATGTATGTATGTATGTTTGTATGTATGTATGTACAACGGTTAACAACACCCAGCCGGGTGGTACTACACGTATGTTATAAAAATTTGTTTCGTGGTTTTTTTTAAGAACTTAACAATCTACTTCGGGAGTAAAAATTTCCATTTAACTGAAGCAATTGAAGGAAATTATATTAATAATTATAAAGGAAATAAAACCGAAATGATTACCCAGCTAGGTATTGGTAAAGCGAATGCTAAACGTATGTATGTATGTTTGTATAAGACAACAGATTTATACTTTGAAGTCCCAATGTTCGTGAATATAAAATATAGTTTTAACCCTATTGTTTTTTTTCATTCTGAAGTATGGGGTAAAATAGGGACAAAACAAAAAATGTAATTGTATTTGTATTTATTTCTAATATGAGTTTCTAATACCTACAACAAGACACATAATATCTTTGAACCCCAGTGTGCAAAATTTGGCAAAAATTTGTCCCATTCAAGGTTTCTTTAGGGTTGGATTTAAACAAAATTGAATAATGAATTGAATAAAATGTTCTTCTTTATTTTTCAATTTTCGACCTGCGAAATTTCTTTTAAATCATTTTAAATAAGTAGCAACAACAGTGTGATGTTACCCCATTAAAAGAATCTTCTAATGACAGGTAAAAAAAAATATAAAATGCCTATCATCCCCCTGAGTTTCAAATACATGCCAGAAATTTATATGACCATTTAATTAAATGAAGCGCATTAAACGACAGCCAGTCAGTGAGACGTATGTATGTACATACATACATACATTAACGTTAAACAGGAAAATAGATGCGGAAAATGTAGATTAATACATGTAAATACATTTAAATAATAAAAATGTGTTTGTTGTCTTTGTTTTATATTATTTTTCTTGTGATATATTTTTTTTATTTAATCATTTATTTATTTGTTTGTTTGTTTGTTTGTTTGTTTTTGTTCTTGTTGCTTTTAAGTTAATAAACAAAATTAAAATATTGAACTCAGTAAAAGTATAGGGTTACTCATATGTATATGTAGATGTAAGCTTGTAAAATTTAATGCAGATGCTTCCTTCCTTTTACAAACAATTTAAGAACATACACCCACACACATACACAAACAAAGATACACGTTAACCCATAAATTCACATAAATAAGTATATAACCCTCAAGCTAGCAGAGAGCAAAAAAAAAAAAGTGAAGCTTTGAAGTTTCATACTTTACACCAATCATGGGACAAGTCAAAAGCACAGAGCAAAACAAGCAAAAGGAATGTTATAATGGGCTGTGCCATCTTGTTGAAACACTCGAATATCTTTAATTTTTTACCAAATTTGTATTTATAATTTTAATCAGTTTTTTTAAACAAAATAAGTTCAAAATACAAAATATGTATATAAATTAACTGCCAGGCCCACGATGTCGACACGAACATTTCTTTAGCATATTGAAAACAATAATAAAAAACCAAACTACGAAAGAAATATTCTTGTACACATAAAACAACACACACAGTAATGAGAATTTATAATGTTCAAATGGTGAAAGCTTTGCAGAAAAAGTAACAAGTGATTTTAATTATGATATTAGGTGCGTTTGAGTACTTATGCAGTAAAATGCAGTAAATGAGTAAACTGAAAAATTTGCTCTCACAAAAAGCTGTTGTGCAAAAAAGTACGCGAACGCAAAATTTGTAAAAATTCGCGGATTGATTGCAACTCTGTAGTCAGGATTGAATAACAGCCGTTTTTATTTATATTTTTATTTAAATCACAGGGAGTCTGAAGGTGGTATGCCTCTGTCAGTTTTGCAGGAAAGGCTAGATGACAATGAAAATAATATTACATTTTTATCAGACATGCTTCAAAATTCTTTTCAAATAAATTTCAATACCGAAGAAGTAGAAGAATGGATTAACGATAATAACTCAACGGTATCAGATATTCAGATATCCTCAGAAGATGAAGAGGATGAAAATTTACCCCTTTTACAAGTCATAAAAGCCAAGGATGCTGTACAAAGTTTGGATGTCTCAATAAAGTGGGCCGAAGAAAATGATGTAGGAGTAGAAAAACTCTTAATTCTTTATGAATTACGTGATCAAGCCTTAGAAAGAAGTTTAACAAGTTCGCGACAAACAACCGTATTAGATTACTTTGTCAAACGAAATTAATATTAACAAAGTTGCAATAGTATGAAATGGGAATTTAGCACATTTGAAAGAAACCTTGTTAATAAATTTTTGAATCCCAAGAAAAACTTGGAAATTAATATTATTTATTGTTAAGTATGTACATATGTATGTAAATGGGTATTTTTTATTTTAACTGAACTGCACAAATTAGTATTTATGTTTTTATGATATGAATTATTATAATTTTTAATAAATACATACATTCGCTAATCCGGAATATTCGCTAATCCGGATTGGGGTCTGCAATCAATTATCCGGATGATCGAATTTTTCCTGTACTTATAAAACATATTTATTTAAAATATTTTATCTATTTTATGAATTTACTTTTTGATCTCATAACTTTAGTGTTTTTATTATTGTTTTATGAATTAAATTGTTATGTTTATGTTATCTTTTTATCTTGTATCTAGAGCATAATGATACGAAATTTACATATAAAATCGTAAGGCAATAATAATTCAAGTTCCTCTTTCAACCTTTAATTAATTTTTGTAGTATTTAGGCATTTCTTTTACTTACTTTGTAAACAAGTTCCCTTACGCTTTTTTAAAAAAAAGTTTTTTTCATTAATTTAAAACAAATTTTCTTTGTATTATTTATATGGAGCGGGATCCCGTGAAATTTAAAAAAATTTCCCGTTTTCCCGGGAATCGAAAAACTCGGGGGGAAAATAAACTCTATTGATGATATATTTGTGTGATATGAATTGAATTTGCCAGTATCCCGACAATTTTGGAGACTCAGAATCACTTTCTGAGTCGAATTCACGATGACTGTCCGGATTATCGATGATTTAATTTTTTAAATGCTAAATACTATATTTATTTACGTTTATTCTTATGCAAGAAATCGATCTCATACCTATCATCAAAATATTTTTTTTTATTTTAATTCATGAATTAATAAATGAAATTAGATCTTACCTGACTATTTTCCATTATTTAGACGCAAATCAGAAATAAATTTTACTTTGTTTGCTTACCAACAGTGTTGCCAAAACTTGGAGACCAAAATGGCTAAATTTAGGGGAAAAATGGCTAAAAATAAAAACACATTAAAATTCAATAACAAAACATAAATAATTCATTTAAAGTTGTTTACGATGAAATTGTAAGTTAAGATCAATTTCTTAAATAAGAATAAACGTTATTTAATATTTTGAAAGATATTTAAAAAATTACATCACCGATAAATTTTATGTCGTTATTGTTCATCGCATAGCAATCACTCGTGCGTAATACGCACCGCGTATTAGTTTAAAATAATTTGAAGGTAAATCGTAATCACGACAACATTAGCTGCGTTCGAGAACACAAAAGTTTTTACTATTTTTTACTGAACTTTACTGCATTTTACGAAATTGCGTTCGAGTATACAAAATATAGTAAATGAGAACACAAATTGAGAGCGTAAAGTGACAGTTCTTGTCTGAGTATAACACACTCATTTGTTTTTTAATTACAATGTGTCGATCACCCAATGATAACGAAACAAATGAAAAAATAACCAGAGACAAAACAACAAAAACTCATTCTATTCAGTCAATTCAAGTCAAATGAGTAAATTATTCAAATATAATTTGAATGCAAAATATGTGTACCTACACATTATGTATGTATGTGTAAGCTTAACTCTTATAAATAAAAGAAGCCACAAGCTTACACACATATTATGGCAAGGTATTCAAATAAATGTATGCACATTCAATAATTCAAAAATTATTTGAATATTTTTTGTAAACTTGCTCTCTCTAACGGGTCATTCCAAGGTTTTTTTTTTATGAATTACTCTCATATTCATTTACAGTAAGCAAGTTTTTTATTCAATTCATTCATTCTTATTTTTGTATATGGTACTCTTATTATCTTTTTGAATGTTTTATAATTGAATAAATGTTGTGCACTTTGAGTAAAGGCAAATAAGTGAGTTATTCAAAGCAGACCTCTAGTATATATAAGGTTGCCATTCCGTTTGTAATTTCTACAATATTGATCTTAGACCCTATAAAGTATATATATTCTGGGTCCTTATGACGAGAGAAGTTGATTTAACGATGTGATGTCGCCTCCCCCATTTGCTATTGTTTACATATACTACCATAATGCCCAATATGATTTTCGTTATCACTCTTCTTTATTTATTATTTAATCTATTTAACGAAATAATTTCAACAAATTGAAACTGGGAATTTTTGATTCTATTTGCTACTTAAAAACTTTCAAAAAAAGATACATCTACGGTATGACAACACTGCCTATACTAAAAGAAAACAAACAAACACACAAACATGGTACAAACCATTTTGGTGAATATAGGCCTCTATTACGGTTCACAACTCAAATAAGTTGATTTGTAATTTTTGTATTATGGTTTAAAACTTTGCTTTAATGCGGTGAACAAAAACATCAAAAATAATTTCAACTCAATTGAGTTGAGTTGTGATCCTTAAAACGGGCCATATTTAATTTTAATGATACTTGAAATAACGTTCCTGCATGGTTAAGTTGTCTCGGGGGTTTGTTAAGGTTAGAAACTGTGAGTCCCTGGTTCGAACCTTGGTTTTTCAAAAGAATTTTTTTTAAATTTGTATGTACTAAAAACGATTTAAAAAAAGTATTTACTAGTTTAAGCTTTTTAAATTTAATTTTTAATGAAGCTTTAAGTATTGTAAATACGTATGTATGTATGTATGTATGTATAAGTAAAATTATTTAGTTTTTGTCTAGTGGCTCTGTATTCGGCTCGCACAATGGTGAAGGGTATGTAAGATTCGGCACAGCCGAAAATAGCACTCTTACTGGTTTTTTTTATTGTATTTCATAAAAAAAAAAATCTGTATGAAATTGGTAAGACATTAGACACTTTACACTGGGTCTCCACGTAGCAATTTTTTTTGCTAAGCATAAGCAAATTTATTAAAAAAACGAAAATTTCATTCTCTCAATATTTCACATACTTTTTGCTTAAGCCAACCTTTGGTTAACAATGATAACATAAATGTTCAAAATTGCGACAAAAAAAATGTAATTATAGCTGCTGTAACATGTTTTCATAGCGGTATATTCAGCATTTCATATTAATTCGAATGTGTATTCTAAGTCAAATTACAACTTTAAAAGCTTTAATTCTTTAATAGTCTTTCTTATTCCTCCAATATTTTCTATGCAACATCAGAATTTTCGTTTGTATATTTCTGTTACGAGGCTTTGGCTAGCAAAGAAGTAAATTATACAGAAAATTTATGCAACTGGTAGATACCTACCAGCAGAATGTAATGCATTTTCTGGCCCGCTACGGCCTTCGTCAGAATTCATTGTATCTTAAAACTGAATAGTGCCTATTGTAAATTTGATGTATTAATTAAATAATTCTTTTAACAAATAGAATCTGGGAATTTATTTCTCATGGTGAGTAACATTCAAATTAATATGAAAATTTATAAAAATAAATGTTTCTCGCCATGAGAAATAAGATACTGCTGATGTACCGTTTTATGCACAGATAACTACACAAATATAAAATATATTCCTAATTAATTGCTCGACGAACGTAGCAATATCACGCTTAGGTACCTGGTTCTAGCCAGCGCACAGGATTACCAAGTTTCAGGGAAATTCGCTGACCTACAAAAAATTTCAAATGTTCCTTTTTTAATAAATAAAATTAAAGTATCAACAAAATTAAGGTATCAACAGGTAATCAAGAAAAACTTCCATTTTAAAATACCTCTTATATATACAGGGTGGCCCAGAATGCGCTATATGGTTTAAAAGGTTTATAACTTTTTTATTTATGCGATAATTATCATTTTTTTTAATACAGTATATTATTGGGGAATCTTTTGCAATTAGCTTAAAAAAAGTGATATCACGTAAGTTGTCCATTTTTTGCTTCGCGCATACGTGCTCTTTTTTAGAATATTTTCATAACTTTTTGCAAAACTTTGCGGCTCATACTCATACTTGTTCATTAACTGCCTGTTCAACAATTTCAATTAAAGACTTCTTTCGATAAACTTGCATCTAAAACAAAATGCTGAAGAAAAAACAAAGAAAGAATAAGAATTCAAACAGATATAAAGAATTCAAACCATTAAGCTCATTCTGCGCCACCCTGTATAACGTAATATTTTGTATAAAAATAGTAGGAACTTTTGCCGCATATGCACATAAAAAAAATAAATAAATGCACATCCAAAAACAACTACCCTGTGAATTTTTAAGTTTGTGTTTAGTTTAATTTTTCATGTTTAATGTTTTTTTATGTTTGTCTCCAACAAATTATTGTTCAATCTAATAAAATATTAATTTCTCTTATTGTAAGTCATAATTAATTGTTAAAAAAATGTTTGTTGTAATAATATTGGTAAATATATTTTCTTTAATTTGAATAGACGAATCCCTTGGTAAAGTGAACATAACATTCACGAAACGTTGGGAAAATATGGATTAAATGCATTTTTAATAACATATGGCTGTTTCCAAAGTAACGGTCGTTACCGATTTTCGGGGATTTTTTAAATAAAATTCCAACCTACCCAAATTTGCCACGAGGACTGCCTTAACGGCCATTCCGTCCTCGTCAACACAACGGTCTAATATTTCACCCAATGATTAATTTTTGCCAGCGTATTTTAGTTACGTATTATTTATCGTCTCTTAAGAACTACTTGGAACGGAGTTAAGTTTTATTTTGCGCACATTGATGTCCAGCTTGTGAACTAATAAAAGGTGATTAATAAGTCATGACGTCAAAGAACGTTTGCAACTTATTATATTAGGGCACTTGAAGCAAATTTGTCTTTTAAATCGCTTACGAAATGGTTCCAGAGATGACATCTGTATAAAAATATATTTAATATTTAGAATACTCTCAGAAATTCCCATTTACCTTTTTAACTGAACATCGTTCATAATGTTTTCTTAATTTTGTTAATCATCGTCCATACTTGCCACTTAGTGAGAGGGGCGAGAAGATTGGGGATGGCTACTCAGTTTCATGTACTCTGCAATTCTGTTTTGTCTTGTTATTCTTACACTTTTTAACTTTAAGTTGGCTGTAGTTGTATTTATATTTACATATATATATATAAAAGAGTTGTGTGAGTGATTGACTGACTGACCTAGAAACTTGAAATTTGGACAAGCGATTGGTCAATCCCCAAATCGATCCACTAAGACGGGATTTTTCAAAATTCGACTGTTTAGGGGGTAAAAACGGGAAAATTCGGTAACCTTATATCTTATCGTTGTTCTTTAGAAAAATAAGCGGACAGGTGTCTGGTACTTTTTTGAAATTCGGCCCTATTAGGGAGTAAACGGGTAAAATCTGGATTTTAGTACTAATTTTAGTTAATAATATACAAATTGTGGCATCGAATTGATGTCAATGTCAATATAGTCATAAAATAGATGACAAGTACAAAAATTACAAAATTGTACGAAGACGTTAACCATTGGATTGATGTTAATTTTTGCATCATTGATGCTATTTGAAGTAACATTGATGTCACAATCTGATGTTAGGGTATCATCAATATGAAGATGAATTTTTCTATCAGTGTACAATACTGACATTTTTGATACTTTAATAGGGGATAAATATAGTACCCAAAAAAGGAAATATGGGAAATTTGATATTTTTCTTTAGCTTTTTGGTTCTACTAAAGTAGCGGGTTAAATGCTAGAATTTAAAGAAGTTTAACCCTAGAAAAATGAACTTTGGCATACATACATATATGTATGTCCACGAAGAAAAAGGAGACGCTAACGAAGTAGCGGGTATATCCTAGTAAAATATAAAAAGAAGAAGAGAAAAACAAGACAAAAATACAAAAATTGCCAAACTATGATCTAATAATCTCGACACTTATGCAATTTCAAAGCAGAATTTTTAAAAATTTCCGCAACAAAAATTGCAATTCCGGACGAAGACTAACATTTTGTTTTGACATTATTCATAAAAATTTTAAGGTTGCCAAATATTATAATTAGAAAAACTTAAATTACAACAATGTGGTTCTGGCGTAATTTTGACGACACTAAAAAGCCACAATAGTAAGCTCGTGTTGTGTGATGACGACAAAATTACGTCAGAACCAAATGCGCATGTAGCTTTTTACATTCCGTGTAGTAACTATACATTATTTAAAATTAACCGGCTTGGAAAACCGTTTAAAACCGGTCGAATAATAACTGTTTGATTTCCGTAGATATTACCGAATATAAACTGCTGGTATCCGACGCCACAGTGCCCAGTGAAAAGGTCACTAAATGCCCTTTGTTCACTATTTGCAATCAGAAGTAGATCACTACATTACCACGGAATCAAGTGATAAATCCTTTAATCCCTTCGCTGAGGTCAGCGTCACCGTTCAAAATTTTCAAAAAGGGGCACAAAAAGGGGATTTTCAAAAGAAAAGTGGCACAAAAAAGGGAATTCTGGGAAAAAAAGGAGCAACTTTAAAAATAAGATAATGTTTATGTTTATTAAGTTATTTAAACGGAAAATATAACCGATACAAAAAATAAACCTCTTCTTATGTATAAATAATACATTATATAAGTACAGAAATAGTCGAACTTCCCTATAATAAATCTGTATATATCCCTTGATGTACTGAACTCACATTTTCTTGCACATTTGTTTATAAAATTAGATCACATTTTACTAATTTTTGAACTTTTTTCATTATATAGAGAGCTTCATAAGTTCACTTTAGAGAAGATCGACTGTATATATGCACAGTGAAAATAAACGTCTTGTTTGCAAGTTAACCCGTACGAACTTTTCCATTTTGTGTTTGGTTGTAAAAAAAAATACAACCGTGGGACAAAATTTTAAGTTCTTTTGTGAATATGTTGATGTAAAACATGCATATTTTACCCTAACTTTAACTTAATATGTTAATACATACTGCCCTGTTTTACAACTTTGGTTGTTACTACTTTGTTTCTACAACAAATGTTTTATTTTGTTTGTCATAATTCAAACCGCTTATAATTTTATGAAAGAAATCGCCATTAGTACAAGACTTTCCAAAATACGGGCTGTGGCACGATAGCGTCTATATCATGGAGAAAGGCGGGCCAAACTTAGATCAGATATTTCTTATTAGGAGAAGTTAGAAGTGGTTCGATTTTTATTCATACCACCGTGAAGAGTATATCAGATTCGATACTGCCGAATAGAGCGATATTTCTTGTTTTGATTTTATCTATAATACAAAAACACTTACTGAATTCTTGTTTAAAGGACAAGCTTTAAAGTAATAGTTTAACATTAATAATAAACAGAAAACGTAATTAGTTGTTATACATATGTATATATTTTCTTGAAAATATACATATATATTTATTAATAAGTTCAACATGGACTGCCAAATATCTTCTTTCAACCTATTTTATTGTTTTATAAAGCTAATTTAGAAAAAATCCGTTCGGCGGATGCTCTTCTATGCGATAAAGTAAAACGTACGAACATATCAAAGTTGTAAGGTTCATCTGTGTTTATTGATTGCCAATATAAAACATTAAGTTCAAAAAGGGGCCGAAAGGGGCACAAAATTATACAAACGGGGATTTTAAATAAAGGGGCAAAAAAGTGGCAAGGTAGTTAAAACAGGGGCAAAAATGCGACTTTAGTCCCATAACAGTAACGCTAGCTGAGGCACTCCATGTACGTTATGTGCATGTTAATTATTGAAATTGTGTAAATTGCCTCTTTAAAATTTGGGGCAGGTCAAAGAATCAATCGCGGTTGTTGCAAATGCAATGGTTTTTAGGTTTCAGTTTAAAGTTTAAAGTTTTTCTGTTATTTAACTACGAAATGTGTTTGATTCTATTATAATTACATTTTCTGCCTATTTCAATATGTCGAAAGAATTCTTTCGTTCGTAGGTACAACTACATTTGAAAGAAAATTTTAGAATCGATTTTTGTTTCAAACGTAGTAGTGAGAAAGAATGAATTCTTTCGACATCCTAAAATGGGCAGTTAGTGGTTTAATTTTAAATAATTATAATAATAATAATAAAATATTTGGTTGGATTTGAAATGATTTATTTTATTTTTAGAAAAATATAAATGCGTTATCAAAATGACCACAACATGGTTGTCAAAATGTAAATATTTGTTGTCGAAACGAAAACAAAATGTTGTAATGCAACAAAAAAAAACTAACTGGAAAAGGTTTTTTTTTTTTTTTAATTCCCTAAGCTAATCCCCGCGAAGCTGTACGCTTGTCTGCAGGAAAGAAACCAGAGTCTCTGGCGGGAATCGAACCCGCAACCCCGGGGCTTATAGACTAGCTCAATACTAGCTAGCCTACCGGGGAAACAAACGTGAATAAAATGGCAGTGATTTGTAAATTTAAAGCAAATTGCTTACTTTTTATTACGGATGTTGTCAATTTTGTTATTTATCTACCAAATTTTTATATTTTTTAATAAATCATAACAGTTTCTCAATTTCTACGCGGCGAAATAAAAGTTATTGTAAAATTTAATTTAATCAGCTTGTGTTATACTTTTTTTACGGTGAGTCTGTCTCAGTTAAATCCTTAAATAGGCCACAGTGTATATCATCTTATTATTAACCAGATTTGCGGATTTAATGTGTTCAAAAAACTATAAAAAGGTTTCTTACAGATTTGACAAGTAAAACTAAACGAAAAGATAGATTTGTATTTAGTTAAATATGTGTACATTTCAATAATAAGTTTTATTGTTTCAAATCTTGCCTTTCTTTTTTTTTTTGCTTACAAATTGTTACTCTGTTGTTAATTATTCTATAATGTTTATAACCAAAAGTGTTTTCTTATCTGCATTACAACAACACACATAGACATGGGAATGTACACCGAAAATATTAATGGTTTATAGGTATATAAGCTTTCAAAAGGGGCTCGAAATCGATTTAAGGGTATTCTCCAAGGAAATTACAACAAATGTTTTCTAAATATAAGAAAAAATCAGATACTGGTTTTAAGCAAAAAAAAAAATATATCAGTTAACCATTTTTTATAATGTAATAGATTAGTTTTTAAATTGGAAAACCTTTTTTGTTTTTAATTGAAAATTGTTTTCTGATTTTTTGTTAAATTTATTTCATTTGTTAAAATTGTTATTATTTGTCAAAAATTAAAGAAAAAAAACCCTGAAGAAGGCACACAACGGAGTGCCGAAATATTGGTTCAATAAATTTAATATTTTTTTTAAAAAAAAAAAGAGACCTCAAGCTTAATAAAATAATAATAATAATAAATATTATAAAGGTCGAATAAAAGTCAATTTAATGTTTGTTAAAAATACACAAAATAAAAAATGAATATTTTATTTTATTAATTTAAAATTTGAATTGAAAAGAACTGACTTATTGGTTTATCAACCAATAAATATTATTCGTTGGTAGGGCCATTTAAACCCCCCTTCCTAAAATCACTTGAAGTTAAAGAAATCTCATATACATATGTATGTATGTACCAACCTATGAACATAGTAAATAATAATTGGAACTAAGAACTTTTACATAAATAGGTATTAATCTCATAAAATTTTTTTGATCTGGCGGGTCCATGATCGCCCAAGAATCCCAAATAGGGTAAACATTCACTATATACTGTGGCGTAGGGTATCAAATGGTCAGGCTTGACCGAAAAAACATTAACAACTGGTTATTTGCGTTTATTTTTAAGAACAGATTATTAAACTTGAATTTTTTGTTGAATGCCCCTAGCTCGAGAACCTTAAGCGGGAAAACACAGATAGTATATTCTTGAAATTTATTTATCCCGAATGTAGAAAAAAAAATTTAAATTAATTACAAATGTTAATAGAACATCGACTAAATCAGTTTTGTTTTTTTTTTTGTAAATAGGTATAAGTTGCTTTTTCCTTGTTTTGTTAAATTATATAAAACAAAAATGAAATTTCCGGAATCCAGCCTAAAGTTATTGGAAAAACGGAAATTGAAAACAATTGAACATTTGTGACATGGTGTTATTGTTTTCAGTGTATTTTGCAATGGATTTGTGTATCTATGAGTGTTGGCATATGCATGTAAGTATGTATGATAAATGTTATAAATTGTCAATTTTATATGGATGAAAGTTTGTGTGTGTGTATGTGTGTTTACATTCTGTAGGACAAATTGCTATTTACTTGTAACATTGTTTTTTGTTTTGTTTTTTGTTTGTTGTTGTTTTAAATGATCTATTGTTTTCATTGTTCTGTTTGGCTGTCTATGGGGGTTTGGTTTTGACGTAATCCCCGGGTTGCGCGCGCATAACAGTAAATTTTTGTTTTTGGACACACAGAGAACAAAATCCATTACATATTCGCCTGCTAGTGTAGGTTTTTGTCTTTGTCTGATGTGAAAAAAATACGAAATTTATTGTTTTAGACAACAAATGAAAAACAATGAACGACGATATCAAGCAGCCGAAGTCTTGCTCGTTGGGTGACTGGGTTTTACTGTTGATTGAATATGCTCATAAAGCGTGTAATTGCCAAAACAATTGGCTGAAACTAAAGTTTTTTATGTAAGTGCTCCTAGCAAATTGCTAGCAAGGGAGGAGTCTAGTCTACTCTTAAACAAATACACTCGCACAAACACACAGCCACGTAAGTTCTCACGTTTTACACACTGGTTGTAAACATAGTTGAAGAAATGGTCCAAAACAAAAGACGACGACTACGACAACAACGACTACCGTCTTTTGTCTGGACATTTAAAAATGTATGACTACAAACCTTTGGATGGATGGATGGCTCTATGGAAGGCTTGATTGATGAATAAGCTGTAAAAATGTTAAAGAATTAACAAATAATTTTCTAATCTAAGGCAATTGCATGTCTGCATGAAAATTACGTTTCTATGTGTATGAGTTGCTGGCTAGATGAGTATAAAAAATTTTGGAAAACATTTATGTAGCTCTTCCACAACTCCTTACGGATTTTGTCTTTCCTATGCCCTAAAATATGCAATAATTTGTACAAACTATTGTCCTTTAACCATGTGGGTATAATCCAACTCCTATTGATTTTCTTATGATTTATTACTTCCATCATCATCATGCTTTTAGTAATATTATTGTGCCTTAATGGTAATGATGAATCAATAACAAGAGCAGCAGTGATGATTTCTTCCAATAGCGTAGCACACGCCCACAATAACAAAAAAAAAAAAACAACAAATAAAAACAAAGAAATAAGCAAATTTCACACACACACATGTGACTGCATATAGACGTACAAGTGTTGCCATCGCATCCAAAATTTTAAGCAAGTAGATTTCAAAGATTTAAATTTTAAGCCCCAATTAGCATTTGGAATATTTTTTTTAACTGGGTCTTTTTCGATGACTAAAGGTTTTGTTATTTTGATGACTACAAGATGCGCGTTAAAAAAAAACTAAAAGATGATTAAGCACAAAAATTAATTAACTAAAAACACAAGAACAAAATGTATACCTACGAAAAAATGAAACTTTTTGAGATGTTTCAATATTACAAAAGGCTAAGTGGATTTTTCCATTTTGTCCTTAAGAAAACGTTATTAATCGTTAAATATTTTGATCACATTTCAATTAGCATGTGGTCGAAATTCTCTTCGAAATTATTAATATGTAAGTTAAAGTTGACATTTTTGTAAAATTAATAATTTTTTTTAATATTTTGCTTCCAGTCTATGGAGAAGCAGCCCTGTATGGTCAATGGTTTTGTCAAAAGTTAAGAGATACAAGTTGAAAATTTGTTAGAAAACTTTTCGAAAGGTTACAGCAGTTTGGGTCCCCACTTTAGAAAAAAATGTTTGAAATTTTGTATTTTTCTTAGGTCTGCATGTGAAATATAAAATATCAATAAATAAAACAGAATCCAAGGCAACTGAAGGTGTTCCCTTGAAAAAAATTTCATATTTCCAATTGAGAGAAAGTAGTTGAATGAATATGTGATATTTGTAATACTAATTCGCTTGTACCGTAGCAGTAAAACATAGAAAGGTCACATGATGCAAGAAGTAATTCCTTTTACTTTAATGAAAGAGATTTAATCCCTAATGATAAGCTTAAGCGTTATGTTGAACTGATAAAAATAATGGAAAAGAAAAGAGTTGCTAGAACTTTGAAAGATGTTAACAGAAATAAAAAAGAAACGCAGAACAAACTTTCGAATCTGAAAAACGTAAGAGTTCGTTATTATTGTTTTTTTATTTAACTTTTTAATAAATAACAGTTTCAAAAATATTCGATTTGAAAGTTTAAACTGTCTTTAAAAATTTATTTAACACTTAAATCATATGTAACTATTATTTAAACTTTCTGAAATTTCTTACAGCTATAGCCTCATTTTGTTGTATATTAAATCTAGTAAATTACCATAAGCTTCACTCCTAATTTTCATGGGGATCAAAGGTGTGGTAGGTATATGCGGACACTGTTGCGGTATAGGTCAGTGGTAAACATAACAAGGTTCGCCCAGTGGCCGAATTTCGACCACTTGGCAGCTACTGTAAAAATAAATCTTTATACCTACACACTACATAAGTACGTATATTTTTTTTTGTACAAATCTATTTTTTTAACAAAATTTTCTTGCAAAAATTTTTGGTAGCACTGTCCACAATCTGCATTTGTTTAGAATTACACACAAGCATATTCAAACAATTTTTTCTTTCTTTATAAAATATTTAAATAAAATGTTCATTGTTACTGCTAACGTTTGTTTGCAACTGAGCAAATATATACATGCATATGTACTACTATTTGTGCTCAAGATTTTTTTATAACAAACATATTAAAATTAAGCATTTTCCAAATACGTACATTTTTGCAAATGTGTGCTTTTTGTACACATTTTCATCATATGCATACTTTTCAGTACCCATTGTGAAAATCCTTACTGTTTGGTAAAAATCAGCCTACAAATTGGATAATTTTAAAACAAATGTAGAAGTTCATACACTCACAATATTATGTACGTAAAATTAACTGAAATTGTAAAATAAAATAAATGAAAGTTCAATTAAAAACCGGTCTACCTATTTTTCATTTATTTTTAAAAAAAAGTTCATTTAATTTTTACTGTCAAAAATTCAACACCATATTCCGTAAAATCAAATAAATATTCAGTTATTTTGTAAAATTTTACTGTCAAAAATTCAACACCATATTCAGTAAAAACGATTAAATATTCAGTTATTTATTAAAATTTTACTGTCAATTTTTTACTGTCAAATTGACCCCATATTCAGTAAAAACAATTAAATATTCAGTTATTTTATTAAATTTTCGTTTACTCCACAAAAGAGCCGAATTTCTAAAAATACCAGACAGACACCTGTCCGCTTGTTTTTCTTATAAGCGAGAGAGGGAGAATATTTTTATTTACTTACCCAGTTACACACGTTTGTTTTACTTTTGTTGTACTGACCACGTTGTTTACAGAATAACTCTCAATTATAAGACACCAGCAGCATGACCGATATGGCTTCGCAATTATTTTACTTTTAAAATTTGATGTAGGTATTTAACTAAATTATTTTAACAAATAGAAAATGGGTATTGCTTACACAAAACAAGCAATTCATTTTTTATAGATAAGTAAAAATTAATTTTTGGTAGTAAAATTATATAAAATAAATGAATATTTAATTGTTTTTACTGAATATGGTGTTGAATTTTTGACAGTAAAATTTTATAAAATAACTGCATATTTATTTGTTTTTACGGAATATGTAGTTAATTTTTTGACAATTAATTTATAATAGATAACTGAATATTGATTTGTTTTTACGGAATTCGCGGTTGAATTTTTGACAGTAAAAATTAAATTAGCTTTTCGTTGCTTTAAATTTCATTTTCATTTAATTTTACATAAAGAAGAATTTAACTTAATCAACGGACAAAATTAACTGCAACTGAAAATCCGTATTAATATGCACTTAGTTTTTTGAATAACTGTTAGAATCAGTTAAAAATAAATTTGCTTGGAATTTTAAATGTTTATTTATTTAAAAATGACTGAACGGAATATTTTTTAAATAAACTACAGTCCGTTACTGTAATAATATTGTGAGTGTAGGGTTATCGGATGAGATCGGGTAAAACTGATTAGGTATATAGTAAAAATACATATGTACATACATATGTACGTTAGACCGACTCACTTTACATGGGCAAAAAAAGTTTAAATTTTGCCCCCCTAAAAATAAACTTTGATATTTTTTTTGGATGATTCGCAAAATAACCGCGTCAAAAAAATGGTCCAAACATGGTATTTTTTTTGAATTAACAGTTCGGTAAATTTTGTTTGTCCAATGAATGACCCAATATAATAGATTTGTAAGGATTCTTTGATTCTGCATTATTAAATTTTTAAAATCTAACCACAGACTCGAGATAGTGACAAGCTTATGTCAGCTTTTGATGGACTGCAGGGATAAACAAATATAGCAGATCAGCTTTCCAAACAAGGTCGTTTGTATGACAAATTTGTAAAAAAATTTGTTAGATTTCCATTGGCTCACTTTAAGTAAGACTTGCACAGTTGTGGTGGACTCGTGAATACAACTGCTCTCTACTGGTGTTCAATGAGAAACAAACTAGGACAGTAGGAACTAATGCGTGTAAAATGGGTCTGAAATACAATGACTCCTGCAGAAGTCGTTATGAGGAAAAAAAAACTGTGCATTACAAGTTGTGTAGGCTAATGGCTCAAAAAGAGGGGTTCGTTACAGAGTTTCTTTTTTTACTTTTTTAAAAATTATTTTACAACAAGAACAATATTAGCTAAACGTCGTCGTTACGAAGTTTGATGAATATTTCTTCATCCTTTTTGTAAATTATGAAATGAAGCAAAAATCGCTTGTCATAAATACACATGTTTAGAGTCCTACATAGGTACATATACATATTTCAAATTGAATTTAAAATTTAGTTTTGAATTAACCAATTATTTGTAGCAATTGACTGACCAATACTATCAAAAAAATTTTTACATCCATGGTTTTTTTTATAAAATTTGATTTTTTTTTTAATTTTCCTAAAAAAATAACTTGTAAATATATTTAAAGTTGCAAGAAAAACAATTAACAGCATTTTTAAAAATGTTTAACCTAAAACTCATAATTCTTTAAGTGCCGTTATGGCAACACTTATACAAACACACTCATAAACATGCAAAACAATCTACACAAAACAATCCAAACACACTACATACTATTCTTAAATACACTTGTTCATTCATTCATACATTTCATCTTTTTAAATGTTCGTTCATTCCTCTTGTCCTTCGTTCCATCGTTCGTTCATTCGTTTGTTCATTCATTCATTGTTTTTGCCAAACGACGATATTTGCTGCTGAAAGTGAGCACACAATACGTTAACCCATAATATACCAATAACAAAATAGTACAAATACAACAACACCACCAACAACTACAACAAAAAAAGAAACTAAACAAACAAATTCTTACTTTGTAGTCAAGTCCACAAAAACAATAGGAAAAATAGAATGAAAATCACACAAAAAGCAAACATGCTCACAATCGCACATACATACATACATACATACGTTCATGGAGTCAAACGCAAATGCAAAAAAAATAAACATTGTAACAACAAAAGATCATAGCACTATACCGCAATCAACAATGTGGATTCAAAATTTTCTCCGGTAGTAATACGTTTTACATTGGGAAAACAATAAAATAAAAAAGCACACAAAACAACAAGTGCATACCCAAAGGTGGTGGTATGAAACACAGTGTAACGAATCCGTTAAAAAAGTATTCAACAATTTCCTTAATTTATCTCACAGCAACAATAGAGTACATAGAAGTACATACAGTAGTTTTGACTTAACTGCCTTTTGTTTACGTGCACTTTTAACTTAACTGCACAAAATTGATAATTTTTGGAATTATTCTTTCTAATTCCATACAAACTCCTTTTTTAAGTGCACTTTCTATACCTGCACATTTAAGATAAATGCACAAAATTGTTGGCATTTTAAAATTATTTTCATACAAAATATCAAAGTTAGCTGCACTTTGACTTAACTGCCCAAAATAAATATTTTCTGGAATTATTCTTCAAAATCCTTGTTTACGTGCATTTTGTATACCTGCACATTTTTCATATTTTTGGGCAGCTTTAAAATATTTTCATACAAAACATCAAAGTTAGCTGCACACATAAAACTATATGTTGGCCACTTTTTCACATAAATATCCAATTTAAGCTGTTTATAAAAATATAAATCGCAATTATTTTGTTTTTTTATGTTTTATGTTCTTTGTGAATTCTCATTGTTATTGTTAATGCTTCTTTTATATTAAATAAACATACATACATGTATAAAATGATCTGCTATTTCCCAGCTAGCATAGGCTGATTGTTAGACGATTATGTTCAATATACAACTCCTAAAAGAATCTTCTGGTGATTATCTGACAACAAAAACATCTAAATCTTTTCTTAATTTATTTATTTTTTGACACGCTCGTCTGTAAATCTTGAAATTAACCTTTTGGGACTCTCTGTAAGAGTCGTATAACAATTACTGAGCAACCTAAATAAGACAGTTTTTGAAGTATGAAAATGCTATTGCCAATACAATTTTAATAAAACAAACCTGTCTGAGGATCTGCAAAAAAGGATTTTCCGACAGGATGGTATTGATTTCTCGACCTTAAGGTTTGTTTTATAGAAATTGTATGAAAATTAGAAGTTTTGGCATGAAAAATACGCCTGATGCCCTTATTTAGGTAACTTTGTCATACGGCTGAGTATTTCACGGGTTGTAAAATAAAACCTACATGAGTCTCATACGACTCTTAGCATGCTTTTGAAAGACTCGTTAGATAATCTCAACATACATCATAAACGATTCCCTTTACGAATAATATAAGCGTTTTTCGCTGCTTTATGGAAGAATCTCTCTTACGAATCAGCACGTGTAACAGTTTCTCCCGTGCTAGGAATCGTCTACAATTAAAAAATGATCTCGTCGACGATCAAAAAGACTTTGTGAGATTCCTAGTAAGCTCCTGGGTTGAAATAAAATTTTAATAAAATATAAATTTATGTACATATTAAAAAAATAATTTTTTTATTCTTCTTTTAAATCAAACACTTTACTTTAGCTGCACTTTTGTGCAGGTAACCACAATTGTGTACCTGCACATTAAGGCAGGTAAATGCATTTAAGATAGCTGCATTTTTGATTTACCTGCACAAAAAATCGTGCAAAGGAGATTGTGCAGCTAAGTCAAAACTACTGTATTTCCTTAAGGGCACTGCCACACGTTCAATAAATATCGTGATATTTGGATCGTGGATCCATTTTAAAATATTGATGGATCACGAGCGTATGCTACATGTTCAATATTTATCGCGTCAGTATTTATGTTATTTTTGTGCTGTGCGGGTCGTTTATCAATGTCGCGAGAAAACCAAAAGAAAGCCTGTTTAGCTATTTTGCTTGCTTTTACATTGAAGATAAAAGTGGAAAGAAAACATTTGAGCAAAAAGTGGTTGCAGTGGGCTTAATTTTTTTAAAAACCTTTAATAATTTATCCAGTGCAGTTGCTCTTTTCATTTTGTCAAAATAAGCTTTAGCCGACGAGTCGCACAATTCCGGCAATGCCTCCAAATTAAAAATAAAATCTTTTAAAATAATTTTTTCACTGGTTAATTCCGATTCCACCGGCAGAGCCCACTCGCTTTCACTGTCTTTTGCCATTACCATTTATTACAATAAACTTCACACAAATTTTGTGAATTGTTTTACATTTTATTTGTTTAATATTTTTCACTACGTATTTTATTTCTTTTATTTGTCACTTTTTACTGATGTATCATGATTTCATATCATGAAAATGCTACACGTTCAATATTTATCAAGCGATCCACGATCCGCGATATGGATTTCATATTTTAGGCCATTCTGCGATATGGATCGCGATACATCAATATTGCATGCTACACGTTCAATAAATGTCGTGATACTAGAAATTTACTAGAAATATCACGATATTTTGGTAGGTTGCTAGGGAGGTTCAAAATGAATGGCTTCTTTTACTCATTATTTAGTAACTTTCTTCTATAACTACTTACTTCTATAACAACTTCTATAACTACTTTTTTCTGGATATATTTAACCCTTTGCGACCCAAGCAATTTCAAAGTTGGCGGATTTCAATGAAATTTTCAGTATATGATAATTCGCCCTAAGATAACGTAAAAATGAACTTTTAATGTACATACAAAGCCCATGTCCTTAGATACAGGACATGCACTAATGTGTACCTTGGGATTTCACTTGCACAAAATATTAGCATTTTTTTGGCAAAAGTGTAGTTAACAGGGCACATGAACAAAAATTGGAACACCTCTGTAAATAAAAAAAAAACCAAATTAAAATTTAAGGGGGCTGAGGCCCGTGGGCCCCCTGAATCCAAAAAACGGCCCGCCCATTTAGTGTTATGTGTAGGTACTTGAATTAAAGGTAATTTAACAAGAAAAAACATTTAGAGTGGGCGGGAGTTTTGGAGCCCTCTGGGGCAAAATAAGTGCCTCCCCAAGTTATATCTATATATATTAGGGTTCTTAAATTAAAAGTAATTTGCTCACGATTGTAAATATGTTGATTTTATTTGGTTTTTTTTAATGTTTTATGGACTATCTTTTCAAAAAATGTTCCTTCTTTTTGTTTGCGAAAATACCTTGTTAGTTTAGGCGCAAACGATTTCTTTGTATTGTGCCAGTTCCATGAACATTCATTTCCGCCAATCGCCCCAAAAGTAGTATGCTGGTAAAATACCGAACAAAAAATACAAAGGTATTATTCGGAAAAGTCCTCACCAAACGCTTGCACCTAATCACAGTTTTCTTCTGAGGCAGTAGAAACCCATATTACACATATGTATGTGTAGGTACAAATTGGCTCACAAAAAACACAAAAAATTCTTTGTGTATTTAAAAATATTTGCATATTATTTAAATGTTTGATTGTTAATTTACAAAATCTTCATATATTTAGTGTAAGCGAGCCTGACCAGAGTACTAGGCTTTAAGTCTGGTACTCTGTTCAAACTTGTGAAAAATGTTGAGCAACATTAATTATTTCACACGAAAATTTTGGCATACATCAATGTTACCTATCATGCGAGTTTTTACACTTTGACGTTTTAATTCCTTCAAAGTATGCGACATTGTTACGCGTATGTGAAACCCCCCCCCCCCCCCACATGTATTAAACTAAAAATTCTTGTTTTTTAAATAAAAAATTTAATAAAAAAAAAAAAAAAAAGTGAGTAAAAGTCAACTCAGTTGAGTTGTAATTTCTTAATTACACCCTTCACCACTGGTGGAAAAGGGTATATGGGCATTTCCAGCGAAAAGTCCACTTTTTGTCACGTAACGCCAGAAGTATTTTAAATTGTTTCTCAAAAAATTTTATATGTTTAGGTAGTTTACTTTTTTATATTTTGGTGTAAAGCGCAACAAGCTCTACTTTAAGTAACAAAAGGGATAACGATTGAACAACATGGTCCGAAAATACAACCTTATTTGCAATCTGGCGTTACATTAAAAAAAGTAGACTTTTAGCTGAAAATTCCCATATTTACCTTAAAACGAGCAAAGATTTTTAAATTTGATAGCTTGAAAAATAAATCTATAAAAGTCCTAAGTGTACTAAAAAAGGTTTTGTACAAACCTCTTGCTCAATTCGCAGTATTATTCAGTTTTGTAATGCAAGTCAAAACCCACTTCCGTTTTTTTAACGTCACGCCAGCGCAGATTTTTGCTTATATCTGCAAATCCTTAACGTCGATTTATGTAATTTTTTTTCTGAATATAGTGCTACTTCATTACTTTGGATTTATAAAAACTCTTTTTACAAATGTGACTTCCTCAGTTAATTTTTTTACATTTTGTGGTACAAATATCACGACACGTCAAAATGGAAATGCCCATATATAAGGTTGTCATTCCGTTTGTAATTTATGCAATATTGATCTTAGACCCTATAAAGTATATATATTCTGGGTCCTTATGACGAGAGAAGTTGATTTAACGATGTGATGTCGCCTCCCCCATTTGCTATTGTTTACATATACTACCATAATGCCCAATATGATTTTCGTTATCACTCTTCTTTATTTATTATTTAATCTATTTAACGAAATAATTTCAACAAATTGAAACTGGGAATTTTTGATTCTATTTGCTACTTAAAAACTTTCAAAAAAAGATAAATCTACGGTATGACAACACTGCCTATACTAAAAGAAAACAAACAAACACACAAACATGGTACAAACCATTTTGGTGAATATAGGCCTCTATTACGGTTCACAACTCAAATAAGTTGATTTGTAATTTTTGTATTATGGTTTAAAACTTTGCTTTAATGCGGTGAACAAAAACATCAAAAATAATTTCAACTCAATTGAGTTGAGTTGTGATCCTTAAAAAGGGCCATATTTAATTTTAATGATACTTGAAATAACGTTCCTGCATGGTTAAGTTGTCTCGGGGGTTTGTTAAGGTTAGAAACTGTGAGTCCCTGGTTCGAACCTTGGTTTTTCAAAAGAATTTTTTTTAAATTTGTATGTACTAAAAACGATTTAAAAAAAGTATTTACTAGTTTAAGCTTTTTAAATTTAATTTTTAATGAAGCTTTAAGTATTGTAAATACGTATGTATGTATGTATGTATGTATAAGTAAAATTATTTAGTTTTTGTATAGTGGCTCTGTATTCGGCTCGCACAATGGTGAAGGGTATATAAGATTCGGTACAGCCGAATATAGCACTCTTACTTGTTTTTGTATTATGGTTAACAACTTTGCTAGATTGCGCTGAACAAAAACATACCAAAATTACAACTGATCACAACCAGTTGTCTTATTTACAACTCAACTCAACTCTTATTGAATAGGACGAAAACATGTGCAAATAATCAATTGCAATTCCGAGCCATAGTAAAGGGTACACGAATATTTTTTACTGGTCCACTCGGTAATTTTTTACAGAAAAGTTTAAGAAATAATTTGTGTATTTGTATATATCAAACTTAAATTGTAAAACAGATTGCTTAATACGTATGCGTTAATCGCAATCGCATGAAATATTATGCTTTATGATTACCATTAAGTGCTGGTTCACACACGTCAAGTTTGACTCGTCAAGTCTTGAGCATTTAGGAGAGAAGGGAAAAGAGAAGGCCATTTCTTTTCCCCTCTCTCCTAAAAACTCAAGACTTGACGAGACAAACTTGACGTGTGTGAACCGGCACTAAACGGTGCGGTTAATCGCGATTACGATAACAATAATCGTGCAAACCGTAATATGTATATTAATTTGTATGATCATCTTTAGATACATAAGCACCAGTGTTGCCAGGGGAAGAATAAAAAAGTTATGTTTTTCGTCAAAAGTTACATTTTGAAATGTTCCTTAAGACTAGCAGTCATTAGTTAATAACACTGGTCTACAAATTTGGAAAAAAAATTACTTCAGAAGCAAAGCATGTTTTCAACTGATCTGGGTGAGCTGAGTTCGAATCTGTTCATTTTCTATCGCATGCTGGCAATACTATAAAACAGTCACTACAATTTCACTATTATTTATTTGACCGAAGCCAACATTGTTTCTAAATCTTCATAATAGAAGCGTTAAAGCTTGTCAGCGAAATCGTGTGGTACTGATTCAAGCTAGTTTTGCTTTGTTTGTGGTGAATATTTGGTTGAAAAAAAGGATATACAATGTTAGAATCAATTAAATATGCAAATTTGCATTACTTTGGTTTTGCAGTCAAAAATTTTGACAAACCGTGGATATCGACAATGTTTTGCATATTCTTCATTCGCATTTAGATTTTTTTTCCAAAAAAAAACTAGATGCAGTGAGCGCAAACAAGGGGAGCGTGCTCTCCAAGATTTAATGAAAATTAATCAAGGGTTTTGTGACAAAAGAATGCTGGGAGACTATTGCTGGACTCTAAAGGCTCAGTTAGTCTTTACTTTCTGTTGCTGTCACTTACAATTACTTAACAAGTTTTCAATATTGCAGATTGGACCGTAACAGAACAGAACAGAAAAACTAATAAATAAATTGCACAGGTTTTTTAATAACAAAAACAAATCAGCTGATTCGTAACAGAACAGAAAGTAAAGACTACTTCTGCCTTAATACGTGAAAAGCACCAACAAAATACAAAAGACGCCCATTAAATTTTAAAAATTCATTGATTTTTAAATAAACTATTGATTTTTCATGTAACATTCGAATTAAAACATTTTTTTGTATCTCGAAAACCTGACGTGATAGAGAATTACAGATTCAAATTCAGCCTACCAAATTACACAAGTAAAGATATTTGGTTGCTCCAGTCCAACACCTTGTTGGTATTAGTGTAATTAGTAAACTTAAATGATAACTGTGGCTTTCTAACAATTCGTATTTAAATTATGTTGATTAACTCAACATTTTATTCCGAGTGCCTCGGTAGGCTAGCTAGTAGCGAGCTAGTCTATCAGCGCCGGGGTTGCGGGTTCGATTCCCGCCAGAGACTCTGGTTTCTATTCTGCAGACAAGCATAGAGCTTCGCGGGAGTAGCTTAGGAAATTAAAAAATTAAAAAAAAAAAAAAAAAAAAAGAGCAAAAATGGTTCCTTTTCCAATATATGCTAAGCATGTATTTTTTGCATTTTTGTTATTTCTAAGCATGTAAAAGTTAACGCGCTTTCCTCCAACTTTACAAAAGAAAATATAAGCTGGTTGGAAAATACAGTAGAATCGCCAAAAAGTTAACCAAAATGTCCCAAAGGTAATTAACTTTCGAAATATTAACTTTTCTAATCGGTTTCAACACACTTCATTTTTATAAGTAACTTAGTTTTCATCATTAAAGTTGTTTCAAAATTCACGATTACCTTGAACAGAAGTATAATAAATTAAAGGTGCTAAGTCCGCAGTATCTCTTGAAAGGAAATTCTCACAAATTTTTTTATAGCGAATTCCGTGTCTTTTCTTAAAATTTGCCAGCCATCCATTACTGGCATTTAATTTTTTAAGTCAAAAACATCTAACTAAAATACAAAGGGAATATGAAAAACGCACGATGTTAATTTTAGTTTTCAGAGAATCATCTTAACATTTTTTATTATTGTAGAAGGATCTATGACAATTATGTGTGAAACAAAATATCGGTCAAATGCTCGCTACGGCTTCGGTAGCCTACCTCTATACGATGGTCCATATTTTCAATGACTATGAGTTACAATCAGGGTTGCCAATTTAGCGCCTTTGGCGCTAGATTTAGCGCTTTTTAACTGTCGAAAAGGCGCATATTTTTCCCTTAGCGCTTTTTTTTAAAAGAGCGCTAAATTAGCGCTTTTATAGATACCCAACATTTTTGTACTTTTATTTGAATACATTAAAATCAAGACTCATTAATCCAAAATTTTTTTCCGTTTTTCAAATACTTTTGATATATAATACTCTGAAATGCATTATGTATTATGTGGAACTTTCTTAAATAAAAAATATTTTCTCATGATCAACAAATTCATGTTTTTGGTAGGTATGTATATGTATGATCAAAAATTTCTTAAAACAAGAATACAAAAGTAGCTTATTTTTATTAAAAACTTGGTTTCATTTAATGAATTTTTATTTGGAATGACATGCTAGGCAAATCTATCAAAAGTTTCTTATTTTTATATCATTATAGATTTAAGTATATAAAGAATAAAAATAAATGTTTTTTAACTGCAGCTAAGTTAATTTTATGTCGCTTTGAGTCACTACTTTTTCTTAAACCAAGCCACACATATGTTTACAGTAAGAAATTTTTGGCTTTGACGAGAATAGTGCAACATTTTCTTGGTTTAAGACATATTTTCTGGTGATTTAGTAAACAATTCTTTCCGTGTATATTTGAAATTATATTACTTTACTTTTCCTGAAATATCAGTTAAGCCTTTTTAAAACTTTTAATGTTTTATTAACAAAAAAAGACAAAAAAAGTCGGTGTAGAGAGAGAACTTGATTATGTGATTTTAATTGACTTTAGCATGTTGAATACAAATAGTTTATTCAATCACATCTAGTTAACATCTTCATGATTTCATGTCTTATTTTATTCAAAATATATGTACATACCTGGATTTCTGATAAATGATAAAAATGTGTAAATACTAATTTGCATAAAAAAATCGTCGCCACTTATAAAAAAATAATTTTGAAAATAATCATTTGCAAAAGATCAAAAATGCACAAATAGTTCTCAAATTATGATTAAATGTATGTACCATAACCGCCTTATTTCGGTCGAAAATTAGTCAGTCTAGTTCATAAAAAAACTAGACACGATAAAAAAACTGAAAACGGGTTTGAATTTAGCGCTGTAAAATCTTTGTATTTCATATATTTTTTTTTTAAAACGATCTCTTTTTGACGACCAGTGTAATTAAAAAAAATATGGTTCTTAAACATTTCAATCAATTTCACCCAAATCGGTGATATACCGGCAAAGGCCCTGGTTGGGTTCCTATAGGAAGCAGAGGGTCTTTTGGCCAACTAAGGGGAGTGGGTACAATAGACCTAACCTGGTCGCGGTACCTGTCACTGTGGGGAAACCTCCCCGCTCCATCGTACGGAACAAAAAACATTTCAATAAGTATTTTATTTAAATTTTATTTAGCGCTTTTTGATTGGGGTCACGGCGCTTTTTGATTAGAAATAGTTCACACCCTGGTTACAATTGCGGTTTAATGTCGTTATTGTGCCGAATTACCTCATCCTTAAGCTCTTGAACTGTTGTTGGTTTATTGGCGTACACTTTTTCTTAAAAATATCCCTAAAGAAAGAAGTCGAACGGTGTCAAACCACATTATCGTGGCGGCCAATCAACATCAGCACCACGTGAGATAACGCCGCCTTTTAAATTCTCGCGCAAATGAGCCATTGTTTCGTTGGCTGTGTAGCAGCATCCTGTTGGAACAACGTATTGTCAAGATCTATATCCTCAATTTCTGGCCACAAGAAGTCCATAAACCACACCAATCAGTCACTCTTTGTGAATGCATCGGCATTCCAATAATCACTCGTCGACTCTCATTTGCCCAAGGGCGGCAATTCTGCACACATTTGGTCGATAATGCTCACCAAAAAAACCACTAAGTGCACGAAATGAACTTTGATTTTAACGCCAATTTTCGTTAAAGGTTTCAACAATCTTAACGCGCTGCTTAATTGTGTACCTCTTCAATGTTGAATTTGCCAATACTGAAACAAAGAAATGCTGGGCAAAAAACTTGCACAATTTTTTAATTTTAAAATTTTTAGCGAAAGCCAACATGAAAACATAAACATTCTTGACACTTTGGGCTTTAATTGCGAATTCACCTTCGCGTACCTGATGATGACGTTGTCTAATGTGGCCACTTAGTATTTAATTCGCCTTGTGATTCTGATGTTTTTAAATTGTTCATTAAACAATACACGGCTCACAGATTCAAATGCTCGCGACTGTCTTAATCTGTAATTTTCCCATTAAGATAAGTATGTCATAAGTATGTTTCGCAGCTCACCGCGCTAAGAATATTAGGTGGAAAACGGCGTACATAATAAGAGTTCACCGTTTTCATTGAACATTTTTAAAAAAGTTGAAAATGCAAGCAATCAAAAGCGGTCGACATCGGGGGCCAAGATGTGTATGTCAACTTTGATCCCTTAACAAAACGTCAAACTTGTTCTAGGTGTATAGGAATAGGTGAACGAAACACATGCCACAGAGTGTACAATATCTGTATAGTTGTCACGAGACGTTCTGCATTTTGCATTATATTTTGGGCCGCAGTACAATGAACACAAATTTTTTTTGCAAAGCTGATGTAAAAATGTAGGCCCTAATTTTGTAAAACACAACGCACGCCAAAGTATTATATTGAAAGCAAAAACAAATTCATAAATATTTTGTAATTTTGTTGTTGCTTTGTACAGAAATTTATTTACCGTTTTAAAATTTTCAACGCCACAAGCAATGAGGCGTATGAAATCTTAAAAACCAATGTGAATTTCTGTTAGAGGCAACAACAAAATTACAAAATATTTATGAATTTGTTTTTGCTTTCAATGTAATTCTTTGTCGTTGCGTTGTGTTTTACAAAATTAGGGCCTTACTTTTAAGCTTACCAAAACACGAGTAAATAATATTGTACAACAAAAAATATTACAAAATATTTTTTTTTGCAGAACACAAAACGAACTAGTTACTGCTTTTACTTAACGTGTCTTGTGTTTTGTTATTTTTGTTTTGATGATCACGCAATTTGTGTTGATTGTGTCACACAGCTGGCTGTGTTAATCCAACGGATTGCAATTGCGGAACGAGCAACGATAAATAAGGAACTATTGCAAAAGTCCGCACCGTTATTATAAGGGAAAATCGTTCAATGGAACTAGGTCGTTCCGCAGAGGCACAACTCTAACGTCCACGTTTACGTAAGAGTACGATGACTTTACACTTTACCAAAAATCCAGAATATACATATGTACATACATATGCATGTATGGATGCATGTATATATGTAGGTATGTATGTGTGTATATAAAAGATGTTAAAAAATGATTGCTGAAGATTTGGCAAAATGTTGTTAAAGGCCGTCACACACTATCCCACAAAGTCTTACGTATTTTTCAAAAATGCTTCCCTGATCTAATTATTCTTTGAACATTTTCAAAAAACAATAACAACTTATCATGACAGGATTGCATTTCGCAAATTACTAAAGACTTTGTGGGATAGTGTAAAACGGCTTTAAGGAATAGAAATTCTAGGATTTTTCTGTACGGAATAAAAAAAATTCAACCATAGACTGGCATAATATAAATCCGTATAAAATACCAATACTAAATTCACAAATATACAATTGGGGATTCACAAGGTAGTCATAAAGTTGTAAAGTCATACATATGTCCTAAAATAATTACAAGAAATATATAGGGCTGCTGTGGGCTCCCGCTTATAATTAAGATTTCTACTGTACAGTTATGACGAATCAATAAACACAGCATTAACATTTTTATTTTGTTTCAAATACAACAACATTTATTTTAAACAATTGTAAAATATTATTTAGGACATTATGACGATATGACTGGATAGCACACCTTGTGAATAAAAGATACTGTAAGAAATATGTAAAAAAGTTTCGATTGTAGCAATTGTGGCTTTCGAATAACAACCATTTTCGTAACACTGTGTGGTGGATGCTGCTGCCTGTTACACATACAGACTAACTTCACATCTATGTTTGGTTGTATGTATGTACATATATTATGGATGGATGATGCCTTTTGTTCAATTTTGAGAGTTGTTTGTTTTTCAGTGAGACATTGCTCGCCTTCGTTGTTGAACGTGTGTGTTCAGACACGCGCGTACGCATGCATGCATATTTTTGCCATGCAGCAGCAAGTAAGGAAGGCCTGTGTCTGTGATTACTTGTTATTTGTTTGAATTTTTTGTCTTATGATTATTGTTGTTGCTGGCGTTCCTTTTGCTAGTGTTCAGCCATTCGCAAATTAACGCGCAACGACTTGAGTAGTCAAGTTAGTTAAGCCAGCCAGTCAAGCCATTAGTCGTTTAAGTCTTACGCTTAGTTTTTAACAAACAAACAAGTTCTCTACCAACAAACCAACAGACCGACCGATGTAACAAGCGATCGATCGATGTAACAACCGTTATTGCTATTATTATTATTATTATTATACAAATCATAATCATCATCAAGCCGTCATTAGCGTAAATACATTTATGTTGCAACAAACTAATTTTGATTGTTGCTAGTGCAAAATTACAAACAGTGCATTAAAATAGCAATTAAAACAAAAAAAAAAAAACATCTTAAAGTTCATCAACAAAACCTTTAACTAAATAAACAAAAAAAACACGCTCTTTAAGAAATAATTAAAAGATTTCACTGCAGTTAAAAGAAATTAACAAGAGAAAAACAAACAAAAATCTTAAATGCATCATTTTAGATTTGAATATCGTTGATTTGACGCAAAAATGAAAAGTTTAACAAACATCGATCAATCTGTTAAACCGCCCAGCCTGTTCCTAAGTATATGATAAAATAACGAAATTGTTTAGTGTTTTAATGCTTAAAGTTTGAAATTGACAAAGAAATTCAATTAAAAGGAAAACAA
The DNA here is from genome assembly GCA_949318255.1 of Pollenia labialis. NCBI lineage: Eukaryota > Metazoa > Arthropoda > Insecta > Diptera > Polleniidae > Pollenia > Pollenia labialis. The sequence goes on along the minus strand of OX439144.1, from coordinate 12,165,028 downwards.
CAAATAATCCCACTGTGCAGCTAAGGCAAAAAAAAGTATTTAAAACAAATAAATTAAATAATAAAAAAAATTTAAAAAAAGCTTAAAAAGAAAAAAGAAACTAGTGTAAAGCAAAATAAAGTTGAAAGCAGTTATTTTTTTTAAGATTATTCTTTCGCAAAACCAACTGTTAAAAAAGTGATATTTAAAAAAAACGTGTTTCTAAAAACCACTGTGAAGCTAATTTGAAATGTTATTAAAACAAGCGAAAAAACAATAAAGGAAAACATAAGGAAATAACGGATGGAATAATTTAAAAGTCAACGATTTTCTTGATTAATAAGATCCACTATGCAAAAAATTTGAAATCATCCAACAGAAATGTATAACAAGAAAGACTTTTTATTATATTTAACCCACTGTGCAGTAATTTTTATAAACCCTCCGCTCTGCACAATATATAAAAATTAAAAAAGGGGGTTTCCTTTGTTCAAGACCCACTGTGCAGTCAATCTTAATTCCTTTTTATTTTACTAAAAACAAAAGATAGAAACCTAATTAATGAAAACAAAGAAATCATTTATTATTCAAAATTTGTAACGGATACTTTGGAGTAACACGAAACTTAATGCAAATAATGTATCGCGCCTTAATCAGAAGAAAAAACTAATAATATCATCTCAATAATAGAAGTAAGAAACAAGTTAAAGTGCTTTTAATTCGGCCAAGCCGACTGTTTGATACCCTCCACCAACAATTAAAATAAATATGTTCATATACATACATATTCCCAATTGGATACCACACCACGGTAGGCTAGTTGGTAGTGAGCTAGTGTCAAAATGTTATGCCATTAACATAATTCATCACGATTTATTTATTGGAGCTTTAGTCATATGAAAACTTTGTTATTGTCATCACTGGATTTGTATACCTACGTTAACAATTTTGTAGGA